>CAJNOP010001432.1:0-13133 GCA_905250075.1 Rotaria sp. Silwood1
TTTTTTTTCTGTGTTTTTATGGGAAAATGTTACCTAGAATTTGGGTGTGGATGACTAGACTAAGGAGCTAATGAATCTTTTGTTTTTGGGACATCAAAAGCAATTTAAAAAAATGTCGACTGAAAAAATTTAACAAATGATACTTTCTGTGACGTCAAGCACTGGACTTATTCACTTTTGAAAAGAAAGTGAACGTGCAGACTGTATCGAAAGAGATTATTTTTAAATAGCGAAATAGAAAAACAACCATTAAAATAGCTCGTTTATGCTCTAGAAAAATAATCAGAGGACTCTTACACGCTTATTTCTTTGTAAACGAACTTATTTACAATTTCTTCATTAGTAAGTGAGTGTGAGAGAAGAGAAGAGACATACCCACCCACAGGATAAAGGGCCGTCAATTTGCGGCCTCATTCAGCGTGTGCTTTGCCTCAATCAAAAAACAAGCGTTACTTGGGATATGTTTCGTATTTTAGCCTTTTTATTTGAAGAAAAGAAGATAAAAAGTAGCCAAATATCGACAGAACTCAAACAGTGTCTAGTATCTGTAAAAAGATTTCAAATCCATCGGACATAGTATTTCGGAGAAACGAGACAAAAAGAGAATCACTTTTAGCTATTCTGATCTCTAAATCTCATAGAAGAGAGCATTGTGCAAAGTCGAAATTAGCCAAAATTTGGCTCTATCGCCTAAGGTCTATCTGCTCTGAAGGATGTGGCTGTGAACATAGAGACTTGACATCAGTTAATAAATATTGTTGTCGATGTCAAATAGTTCTTATAACACTATTATAAGATTCTTAAAAAACTAACATATCCCATTCAATATATATGGAAGTGCTTGATTTTTTTAAAATTACAATCAACATACGACCAAGTAAGAATAGTTTGTTCAAACTAAAGAAATTGGAAAATATTCGCTTGTAGATAATCTTTTAAATATTCTTCCGATAAGGGAACCATTGCAAATGATATATTGCTTTCAAGTTCGGACTCTATGCATAAGATAGACCATAGTAAGATATGAGAAGCTATAAAAGTATGTACCAGCCAATCGAATGACAGTGTTTCAACTTGAACTTTGACCCACTGATAAATCTACTTATGACTAGAATGTCCTAAAAATTTCAGCTCGAAAGACTGTTTTTCTCGCGACATACTGAACTTCGAAAAAACCCTCGTATCCCGCGAACGGGGTGTGGGTGTGAGTGTAGATGATCTGTTAACGCACACACACATCCACACCCCACACCCACATAAACACCAGCACCCGCACTCACACCCACACCCTCCTATTCTGCTTATTGTCTTGAAAATGAGCATGAAAGCTCGAAACGTCGACTAATAAATAAAAAAGTTTTTGTTATGTTCTTCTTTTCCATTACGAGGCGTGATGTTAGAAGAACATAAACTTTTATTTAACACAACAACAACTGACTATGTATAACAATACGCAAGTATATATCACCAAAGAGAAGAAAGAGAAAAAGAAAAGAAAGAAGATATATGTGGACGTGTCATACTAAGAGTGGATAGTGATGAGTGAATGGCATGATTGGCCTTGTAGAGGTCAGATCATAACAGTTTTCTTACTTAAAATAATGAATTTTCTAGCTGCTGTTAAAATTATCTTATGTACCCACACCCACCCACGCTCAGACCCACCCACGCTCACACCCACCAACGCCCACACCCACCCGCGCCCACACCCACCACACCCACATCCACTCACACCCACACCCTATTGTGGGTGATGACGAGTTGACACCCGCACCCACCCCACACCCACACCCACACCCATACCCCACATCCCACACCCCACCCATACCCACATCCACCCCACACCCCCACCCACACACCCACAACCACATCCCACCCACACCCCAAGATTTATGCTATTTAGAATGCCAGCTGATCTGTTTTTCGATTGGTTGAGTAATAATTGGAATATATATGGATTATTGATTATCTATTCCATAGGCTTATTGTGAGAAAGTTTATCAAATATATGATTGTGATATGGAATTGGAATGGCCAGTTTTTTTTACAGTGGATTCACACACAAAAAAAATTTATGTGACTAAAAACAAACAGGCGTAGACTGTGTTTTTTGAATGGATGTTTCATAACAACGAATATCGATCGATTAATTATAAGAAAACGGATAACATTCATGAAATTCTGATAGTCACTAAATAAGAATGGTTAAAAATGCAAACTATCTATATGTAAATATTTTAAAATATTGCAAAATAAATCATAAAAAGCTCGACCAACCATTTAGCATCGCTATAATTACAAAAATTGAATAGAATAGTAAACAAACATTAATTATCGTGTGACTCATGCTATTCACATGCATTCCAAACTCAACTGAATTTCCATGTCAACTGTGACATATACATCATCAGAAACTATGAATCATTTTCTATGAGTCGAGTCAACGATACCATACTCACATTTTAACTTGTTTTCATCCAAAACAGCTTGTTTTTTTACCACATCATGTCCTTTTTCGAGCTACATGCTGCTCGAAAAATTTTCTTTGAGAGGAAGAAAACTTTTTTCTTTTTCTTCCGATACGACAAACAAGCGTATGATTACAATATTGTGTGTTGATAAGAAATTTTTCGTGTTGTGCAACGAATAGGAAGCCAAACTAGACATTAGACAAATGGAATCATGCAAATGTCCTATTATGCAAGAATTATTCGTGGATCCAGTAATTGGTGACGACGGACACACCTATGAGCGCACAGCTATTACTGAATGGTTAAACAAAAAGGGAACAAGTCCTATCACAAGACAACCGATGAGTATTGACTCATTACGAACAAACTATGCAGTGAAAAGGATGATTCAAGAATTGAAGTTCATAGTACAACCGCTGCAAATTCAATATCAATATCAACTCGATGTAGATATAAGAAAAACTAGATCAAAACCGATATTTCAAGCATTTGGGAAGATGATCTATGAAGTTGAATGGATTAATCGTACAGGTCCACCAATTATTCTTCTCAAAATTGCAGGAGCCAAAGCCACTCAAGAAGCATCATTCTATGTTCAACTAAGCTGTCATCCTTATATTGTTCGGACATTTGGTCTCGTTCAATGCAATCCAGGTTCAATTATGCTTCTACAAGAACGTGCTCCACATGGTGATCTTTGTGAACTGTTACAAGAAAATGGATTTAAACCAAATGAAAGAGTTCTATTGAAAATATTTGAACAAATATGTGATGCTATGATATGTTTAGCTGATAACGATATTGTCCATGGAGATTTAGCATGTAGAAATGTTCTTGTTTTTCAATACGATGCAACTGATCCAAATAAAAACTTAGTTAAACTAACAGATTTCGGTTTAACACGAGGAAGCAAGTTATACTCAATTGTTGATAGTTCCTCCATGTCAACAATGACCATCATTCCTATACGATATGCTGCTGTAGAGATTCTACGTGATTCAAATAAATCAAACTATTCCGAGAAATCAGATGTTTATTCTATGGGTGTTTTGATGTGGGAAGCTTGTGCTTATGGTGAATTACCTTATTCTCTGTCGCACGATGACAATGATGTACGACGGCGAAAGCTAAATAATGAAAGACTTCAACAGCCAACTTCGTGTAGTCATGAATTATGGAAGATTGTCAATGACTGTTGGTATCCTGATCCAAAGGATCGACCGGCGTTCAAAAATTTGAAAATGTCATTGTTGACTATTCAAAGTCAATCAGCATGCACGTATGTTTTATATATTTATATAATGTAGCTGATTAATTCAGTAGATGACATTCGTTTAGTTCTCAACAGCAAGTAAATCTAGAACCAAATCGAAATCTAAGTATTTAGCAACTTTTATAGTTAAGTATTTGGTTGTACAAAGTTTTTCTCATTTAAAGCTCAATCAATGGCGAATGAAGATCGCACCCCAACTAGTATTGTTTATATTCCCTGTGAAATTTGTAATGAACAGATCGATATACGTTATTGGATGACTCATATTGTAAATATACTTTTCTATAGACCGTTCTTCTTTATATATTATTTTTTTTGTAGAAAGACTGCCAGGAACACGAAACTCATCGAATAGTAGCTCTTGCTGAGTAAGAATTTTCTCTTACCTGACTAGTAATTGTGCAATGTAATATTCAGAACAATAAGTCGAGTATCGATTAAGGAAAATATTCCATGTGAATATTGTGAAGAATTACTTTCAGCAGAACAACTTCGAATGCATGAAGTAAGTGAAAAATTGAGTATTGTTGCATAAAAAATGATGGAGCATGATTATTAAACAGACAAATTGTCAAAACAATCCTTATAATATGATTCAAACAGTTGAATTTGCTCGTTTGCAACCATTTCCAATAACTGATTCAAGAAATGAGTTGTCTAACACTGAGAAAAATCCAACGTTGTTATCAAGTAAGTTGAAAAGTCTTATAATATTACCCCTGAAAGAAGTAAAACTTAAACTGAAGTAATATTAAGCGAATTTTTCTGTCCAACCGACGCGAATGTCGGCTCACAGTTATTCATTAAGGTCCAGATATATTCTTGATCGAATTGAGAACCAAGAGCGTACCATTGCATTTAATAAACAGCTTATTTCGCCTAGTAGCAGCATCTGTGTTCATAGAACTGATGGAATGATAAGACAGAACGGTAGGCTTTGGATCTTCAAAATGATTGTGGTTCTAGCCACAGCTCTATTTCAATCAAGGCTAGAGTTTTTGAATTTTATTGGATTCGGATCAAGGGGGAAAAGCAAGACTTCAGGAGTGCATACTTCGCTTGTACTCCCTGTGCTCCCTGTACTATCCTTGGACTTCCCTCGTACTTCTCTATACTTCAGCATACTTCCACGATACTTTACTTGTATTTCACTTTGCTTTAATTATGTCTCAATGATATAGAACCAGAAGTTTGTGTCAACTGTTTTACAAAATTTCAAGTGAAGGTAAAAAAAAAAGTTTTTGAGTTTTATGAGTTCTTCAATCGTCACTACATCCGTATAATTTGTGATAATGCCGATTAATTCGAAATATTAGAAATGCGTTTTATAACATTAGCGACAGATTGTATAGAATGATTAGAACCGATTTTTATAATTGCTACTTAGGGCAGTCCAAAAGTAGTGAGATTAGTACTTTAATTCCTTATAAAAAGCTTAAAGAAACTCTTTCTCTACATAGTCTGATAGAGAAAAGAATGCTCTATTTTTCTATGCTATTTGATAATACTTCAACTAATATCATAATAATAACGTTTCGACAAGGTCTGTTTTTCTATCATATATGATGGTTATACTGAAGCCTATTTAGTGGATATTTTTTGAATGACTTTTGATGAAAACAAGATAAAGAGCTGAGGTTGTCATCGTTCGAAAGATGAAATAAAGATACATCGAATCGTATATTATAAGTTTGTATACACATGACTGTTTTAAAGTTTTCAATCGACCTTTTAAAGAACAAACCCATCTGTTAAGTTGTTTACAGTGAATTTTCAATTATTAAGTATGAATTCAAACTACTAATCGAAGATCTACAAAGGGCCGAAGGCTAAGATGAATAATATTCATTCTAGTCGAACCTCTAATACGATTTTCTAGCAAAATCTATGAAAAAAGCTAACTTTTGTGCTTTTTCCCTTTTTCATAAAAAAAGCATCTTTCCGACAGTTAGAAAATTGAATAAAAATACTTCAGAAATCCACATTAGAAAAACCTATCTTATACGATTCGATGCATCTTCATCTCCTCTTTCCAAAGGTGAAAGACGCAGTTCTCTATCTTGTTTCTATCAAAAGTTATTTAAAAATACTCAGAGCATTCATGAAACCGCGGCTCTTGCGGACAAAACAGGTCCGATCGAAATTTTATTATTATAATATTAGTTGAAGCATTATCAAATAGCATAGAAAAATAGAGCATTCTTTTCTCTATCAGACTATGTAGAGAAAGAGTTTATTTAAGCTTTTTATAAGGAATTAAAGTACTACTCTCACTACCTTTGGACTGTCAAAAGTATATATATGTAGCTTTGGTTCAATAGTAAATTCCCATTCTTATGATTGCAATTTTATTTGCCAGATTTCCTATTTCTAATGTTAAACTATTAGTGTTATTATTGTAGTTCTTTGTATTAGAAATAACCAACTTGATTGTTATTCGTTTAAATACGAGTATCAATCGAAAATTTTATGTTTAATCTTACAGAAAAGTTCGTGGTCTTAGAAAATGATATCGGAAACAGAAACCTTGCAGAATTTTATGCCGTGATAGGACCAAGCTACGAAAAAACTTGAACTTGAACTTGGGATTGTCTGTGGGAAAAAGTAATTTTGCAGATCTCTAAATAGCGGCATTTCATTGAATGTTATTAATGAGCATCTATCATATAGGCAATGTAAAGCAACTAATAGTTTGGATTCACACCAGAACTCGAAACAGATGTTAAGAATTCGATTCGCTTTGATTCGATTCCGGTTATGTTCGAAAAAATATGTTATGTGTTTTTACATAATATCACTTTTTTGGCAATGTTGTCTCCTGAGGATGAGAGTTGTCTATGGATCGTCTTTGTAACTATACGATTTTGATATGATTTGTGAATACATAGTTGGGTTCGGAAAAGATCGAAAGGAAAAATGTCGAAAAACAAATATTGAAGCGAGAGATTAATAAAAATAGGAGGGCTTACAATAAATGATGATTGTAAGCCCTTAGAGTTAATGGTTATTTTTCTTGTAGTTCTATCTAGATTTGGAAATATTAGTAACGTTGATCAATGGTACCTGATATGAAATAACTAAGAGTCCAACAAAGAACTGTTACACAACTGAATTCTATTGCCATGGCTGCAATTGCTTCATCTTCAGTGAACTTGAACCAACTACAATTCACCATATGCGCCATCAGTTTAGTACAGGGTTAGGAGCAAGACCGAAGCAAATCATAGAAAATAAGATTCAAATGTATGAATCAACTCGACAAACAATATTATAAAGTTGTAATAAATGCTACGGAATATTGATATTGGATTGTCACTTTCACGTGCTAAATAAAAAAAGCTGACACTACATTTTTTTGACTAATATTTGGTCTCTCTTAGAATGTTGGTATTATCCAATGTAAAACAAGCATTTGCCTAGCTTCTCAGAATTTTCTAAGACCCTTTTCGACCATTTTCCACATCAATTATCTTTAGATACATCTCTCTTTGATCCTTTGATCTATTCTCCTCGAACTAATATATACAGATTATTTATGCCATAAGAAAATAGAAACGAAAAAAAAAAATACTATGTTTCTTCGTTATCGATCATTGTTGCCAGTGAAGCGGCGTTCGATTATGGCATTATATGATAAATAAATAGGTCATTATCAGCCGAGTATGAGAGAAAAAGAAAAGAGAGAGATAACATGCTTTTTATTAGCAATCCTCGGTTATGTCAATCAGACTGCGCTCGATCTAAACGCTGTGTAATAAATAAAGAGCTCATTCTCAAGCGAATATGACTAGAGGAATTCGATTCCATTCGATCTACTTTTTAAAAATGCTCATTCATTTCGATTCGATTCAACAAACATTATATTTAATTCTAAATCGATTCGATTTCGATCTGTGATTCACACTCAATTAGTTTCTTTTTTGCATGATGTCCCATTCTATAATACTTTGTACGGACTACAGACGGGATAGTATTCAAATGACGCTCTGTCGTTATGAAATACATTTGATAGCATTATCTTACGGGAGAGAAATTCTGCATATGGTAACCGTGTACTTCGATTAGCATGATCTCAGACAGATTCATCTTTGATAATGTGTGGTTTACTTCATTTGGTTTAGGTGCTGACTCTTTATGTAAGCAACCGGATTCACGAAACTTCTTGAAGCAGCAAAGTAGCTCTCCTCCGAGTGGTACAAACGATGTTCAGCATCCTCGAAATAATGACTATGTTCTTTCCCACAGTCGTCGAACTGAAGGCCAGGTAAGTAAACCTATTCAATCGGATCTGTCGATTTACTTCTCGAATTTATCCAAACATTAGCCGCAACAGAAACAAAATCATTGTGCTGTGACGAACAATAAGAAAACAAATAAGAAGCTGCAGTAAGTATGGCCCATACTGTGTTGTCTTGTGCGTTTCTATTGCCCACTGAATACTGCATCAGTGAGCTTTGTTTAGAATCCTACAGTCTATTGTTAAAAGTGCGCGTATCCCTATCTATTCGAAACAAATATCTATACTATTCAAGCACTCACCTATGCCGTCTGAACAATCATCTGCACCAATGTTGCAACCAGTAGGTTTTTTTCTAGACTGGTACCGGTCTGAACTGGTCAGACCGGACCGGACCGACTGGTGGACCGGCATGAGTCATCATTGACTTTTCTCGTCTCAAATGAGTTATACCTATCTCTGAATCGCTATACAAATTATTTTAGACTTCTATTTCACCACTCAGAAGCCTTTCTGACACGTTACTGTCAACATATTGAGAGATATCGTCAGAAACTTGATCCTATCTTCTTAGCTGGTTCCAAAAATCGCGAGAAAGCTGCCTTTTAATACACTTGTAGTCTGCCAACAGAGATTTGGATGTCCAAAACGATCTGGGAGTTTTATGGCATGCTGTCTTACAGTTTTGCCATGATCTGTGATTTATATAATACAGTTTCCTAACAGAGAAGAGCAAAGACTCCGAACTTTCGGCTGACTTAGAGGCTGGGTCAAAGATATTCTTTGAAACTTTCAAGCTATGCAGAGTTCAGTACTATAGTCTGTCGTGAGCATATTCGTTTTAGTTCATTTGATATAAGACTGTCCGGCAATAAAGACCGAATACTTCACCTTACTCCACTATTACTCGAATTTTCAAGAGCAATCAATGTCTCGGACTTCAATATCATCTACGCTTAAATAAAATGGATTGAAATTAGCATGCACTTGTCGCATGCTGATAGTAGAATGGAAACATATATGAAGCTCTTCATCACAGATTTGAAGGAAGGACATAATATGGATATTGAAAATTAGAAGGAAATAATAATAGATTACAATGAAAAATCATGGCTCCACTGTGTTTCAATCATAGAACTTGAAAACGAAGTGACTTGATAGAATATATGAAGTGTAATTCGATGAATATTAACTAAATATAAACAGTCTAATTCATGCTTGACCACAGAAATTGTCATGAATATCAATAACACTACAGTCCTATCAACCAAAAGTAGAACTTATATTTTGACTTTTTTTTGAAAAATTTGGTATTTGTTGTTATTTATTCTGTATTTGGTAGGCATTAATATTTATTTATGATTGGTGTATGATTGCATAGTATAGCTCATCTATAGTTTATACTATTGATATCGTTTCATTAATGATGAAAAGAAAAGAAATAAAACAAAATAAATAAAAATTGGTTACTTTTTCAACCATCATATTAACTTGATTTTTTACTTGTTCATATTGCATTGCAGATGGATGAATGCATGACCAATAGAAACAGAATGTCATATACTACTATATTGGAGCATGAAATGAATTACCTCTTTTTCTTTGTCATAAAATACTGAAGAAAAAAATAATTGAGTGATGATGGGAAGAAAGTTGCAGTCTGTCATAGTAAAGTCTCCTAACAGGGATGTCACACTTTCCCTTACGCGGCAAGTGAAAGTCAAAGTAACTGGAAGTGTGACACCCGTACTTTCAAAGGCTTTTCATACCATTTTGTAGCGCTTTTCTGCTCTATCCAACCATATGAACATTTCAAAATTCATCCTTGTATTAATAACCAAATTTTTTTTGAGTAGAAAAACGACTTTATTATGACAGACTGCAACTTTCTTCCCCTCATCACTCAATTATTTTCTTCTTCAATATTTTATGACAAAGAAAAAGAGGTAATTCATTTCATGCTCCAATATAGTAGTATATGACATTCTGTTTCTATTGGTCATGCATTCATCCATTTGCAATGCAATATGAACAAGTAAAAAATCAAGTTAATATGATGGTTGAAAAAGTAACCAATTTTTGGGAGCGCCCCGACTGGGACCGTATACGTCCCTAATGAATTGGTCCCGTACTAATTGATTCCAAATTCGTCCCATTGAGATTCTCAAGAAAAACATCAATTTCGATTTCGTCCCATTGAAAACCTGACGAAAAATGTCAATTCCGAGTTCGTCTCGTCACATTAGTCCCCTATTAATTTGTCTTTAAGTAATGATGGTTAAAGAAAATTATATGTATCTTGTTTTATCAATATATAGAAGATGCGTGTACACCATCTCTTGAATGAATTCATAACATACAAGCGTCCATTTTTTTTTAATCAAAAGAAATGAATCGAATTTATTGGATCGATATCATTAATAATTTTAACTGTTACACAGTAATCATATTCTTTGCACATTATGTTACGATTCACCACGTCAGGACGCAATAAACCGGCCTCGAATTACAACAGACACCAATATTCGTTTAAAAAGAAAAGGTGCTACAACAAACACATGGAGGTGCCGTCAAAAAAAATGTTCAAGTACTTTATCATTTACGTATGACAACGTGGTTATCTTTCATACGTCTTCAACTCATTCATATGAAAGTCAACATGCTAGTAAACAAATTACTAATGAAACTGTAGAAAGGATGGAAAACGTGCAAGATAAGAAACAACAACAATTCCAAACATATATACAGAAGAACTGATTCGAACTCGTATTTACAAATTCTTCAATCGTTGCTGGTCTTTCATATCCTGATCTTCGTAGTATTCAACGATCACTTTATGGTCAACGTGCCCTTAGTCTTTCACGATTACCTAGTGATTTCTATAATGTTAAAATTTCTTAAGTAATGATTTCTTTTAATATTATGTGCCTTTGTGCTATTGCTCATATTTCTTTCGATAAAGCATTTGCTAGATGATAATTCAATTGATAAAATGTCTCATGATGTCTCTTAGTTAACTAGTTAGGGACGAAAGCGATGGGACGAATTCGGAATCGACTTTCACGGTTTTCGACCTCACGGGACGAATTCGGAATTGAATTTTAGGGTTTTAGTCTTAATGGTACGAATTCGGATAAATGGGACGTGGGACGAATTCTTATCAATTAAGAATGGTCTCAATCGGGGGCAACCCCAATTTTATTTATTTTGTTTTATTTCTTTTCTTTTCATCATTAATAAAACAATATCAATAGTATAAACTATAGATGGGCTATACTATGCAATCATTTACCAATCATACCTAAAAAATTAATGTCTATCAAATACAGAATATGGGGTCAAACACACTAGAGAAAAGTGAATTAAGTTAAAACTGAATTAAGTAATGTGATTGGTTAATTCAGTTTTAACTTAATTCACTTTTCTCCAGTGTGTTTGACCCCTAAATAACAACATATACCAAATTTTTCAAAAAAAGTCAAAATATAAGTTCTACTTTTGACTGATAGGACTATAGTTTAATATTCAAAAATAAACACTTATTCGCTCGATTTTGGCAAGAGAATGAGAGCAAAAAAGTAAGCAAGAAAATAGAAAAAATTCTGGTCCAGCCGCACAGTAGGCAACAACATGGACATTGGGTGAAAAAATGAAAGTGATGTTTTTCACGATTTGAATAATGTCCAATATACTTTAACCAATTGCCGATTTTTTGATAACCTTTTTTTTTATTTTACCTCTTTAGAACATCGAAAAAAGCTTAGATTCAAAAAATGGCCTGATTTCTGTCATCTTAGAGAAAAGTGTTTTTTTTCAAAGAAAGTAGAATGATTTAAAGAATAAACCATGCAGATTCTGAAAGTAGAGCTCTTGCTCTATCGTTTTATAACAGAGATTTTGCTCTAACAGTCTCTTTGTTAGAAAAGCCATGCGTTGTTTCTTAACCTAGGGCTTTCCAAAAAAGACGAATTCAATGTAGCGAGTGCGGACACTTTAGCACAGCTTCAAAACGCGCGAAATTTTCACATAATGTTTAAATCTGTCTGACACATCTACTCATTTAGCGTAAAGATGCGTAAATGCTCCTGGACTGAGATACAGGTCTTCCAAAAAACCTTAGTTTTCCAGGATTTTCCAGGATTTTTCACGATTTTCTCGGCTCATAAACACTTTTAGATAAAAGTAAGGACAGATTCGGAAACAGCGCGAGAAACTACATCGAATAATGTATAGTTTGTTCGTTTTTCAAAATAAAATTTTTTCCATTAAAATTTATGGTAAGGGTCCCCCTCAGTAATTTTCCGTGAAAAAAAATTTTTTTTGAATTTCATTTTTTCTCATCAATCATTCTTTCCTGGGTGATGGAAACCAATATTTTTACGAAAAGAATACGATTTTGACAGAAAAGAAGTCATGTCCACGTGCTCTGTATAAATTACCCACTGTGAGCCGGTCTGAAAAATTCGTTTCTACCAGCCATTATACTGACCAGTAAGGAATCCTAGACCGGAGCGGACCAGCCGTTTGCCGTTACCGGTTGCAACACTGATTTGCACTGATTGAACAACCGCTTAGGAATGCTGGACAATTTGCTGGGGTTTTCAACAATTTCCCATAAGTTTCGAACAACTACACACTGATTTTGAACCATTACCTAGGCATTCCCAACAACTGCCTATCAATTTCCAACCGTTACCGCGAAATACCCTGCCATCACCCACTAGTTTTGAACAATTACCTTGGAATGTCCAGCAATCAACACGCAATGCTCAGTCATCACCTACTAGTTTTCAACCATTACATTGGAATTCCCAACAACCACCTACCAATTTTCAACCGCTATCGCAGAATGCCCTACCATCACCTACTAGTTTTGAACCATTATCTTGGAGTGTCCAGCAACCAACACGCAATCCTCAGTCATCACCTACTAGTTTTGAGCAATTACCTTGGAATTCCCAACAACCACCTACTAATTTTCAATCGTTATCGCCGAATACCCCACCATCACCTACTAGTTTTGAACCATTACATTGGAGTGTCCGGCAATCAACACGCAATCCTCAGGCATTACCTACTAGTTTTGGACCATTACATTGGAATTACCAACAATCACCTACCAATTTTCAATCGTTATCGCCGAATACCCCAT
>CAJNOP010001432.1:17661-31754 GCA_905250075.1 Rotaria sp. Silwood1
TCTACTATATAAAGGGCTGCACCACGTGATCGTGGTCATTTTAATTGTGGCTTAGGTATGAGTAACAAATATGAACGATAGACTTTTGACGAGTATTATTTGTTCAAAAAAGAGTCTTTTTTAGTCTTTTTCAGTCTCATACCCTACTATATAAAGGCCTGCACCATGTGCTCGCGGTCATTTTAATTGAGACTTAGGTAGGAGTAACAAGTATGAACGAAAGATTTTTGACAAGTATTATTTGATCAAAAAACAGTCTTTTTTAGTCTTTTTCAGTCTCATGCTCTACTATATAAAGGGCTGCACCACATGCTCGTGGTCATTTCAATTGAGATTCAGGTATGAGTAACAAGTATGAACGATAGATTTTTGACGAATATTATTTGATCAAAAACGAGTCCTTTTTAGTCTTTTTCAGTCTCATGACGTACTATATAAAGGGCTGCACCATGTGCTCGTGGTCATTTTAATTGAGACTTAGGTAGGAGTAACAAGTATGAACGAAAGATTTTTGACAAGTATTATTTGATCAAAAAAGAGTCTTTTTTAGTCTTTTTCAGTCTCATGCTCTACTATATAGAGGGCTGCACCACGTGATCGTGGTCATTTTAATTGAGGCTTAGGTATGAGTAACAAATATGAACGATAGATTTTTGACGAGTATTATTTGTTCAAAAAAGAGTCTTTTTTAGTCTTTTTCAGTCTCATGCCCTAGTATATAAAGGGCTGCACCACATGCTCGTGGTCATTCCAATTGAGATTCAGGTATGAGTGACAAGTATGAACGATAGATTTTTGACGAATATTATTTGATCAAAAAAGAGTCTTTTTTAGTCTTTTTTAGTCTCGCCGGCAACTACTTAGGGTTATCCAAAAATAGTGTGCCTGATATTGTGTTTTGGTATAGACCGCTTGGAAAAATTCTCTTTTTTATGAAAAGATAGAGCGTCTCTCGCTGCATCTTTCTATGCTATTTGATCAGTATTAAACTTATATCATAATAATTAAATTTTGGATAAGAACTATATTTGTTGAAAACCAGTTGGTAGGATTTAGATCATAAGGAGTGTGGCATTAGAAATGGGACACTGTTGCATTTGATTTTATTATAACTCAATACGTTGTATTAAAAAAAAAGAAAATATATCAGAAGATACAGCGTGGAAAGCTCTACGATTTATAAAGTACCGCTTATTTTATAGTTGTACTTTTTGTTTTAAAAATGGACAAAACTCTGAGTTACCAAGTTTCGACATGATGAAAACGAGACTGTTTTTTGGATAAAGAAGCGAATTCGGTTTTTTTCTATCTTATTTTTGTATCATTGTTGTTTGTAAATTGTAGAGCTCTTCACTCTGCATCTTGCAATGTATTTTGCTTTTTAAAATAAAACATATTAAGTAATAAAAATATGAGATAGAAAAAACAGAATTTATCCTTTACCAAAAAAACAATCTCGTTTTCGCAACGTCGAAATTTGATAGCTCAAAGTTTTGTTCATTTTTAAAACAAAAAGTACAACTATAAAATAAGCGGTACTTTATAAATCGTAGAGCTTTTCACGCTGCACCTTTTGGTATATTTTGTTTTTTCAACACAACATATGATGTGATAATAAAGTGGAATGCAAAAATACCACATCCATTATGATCTTAATGCTACCAACTGGTTTTCAACAAAAATAGTTCTTATCGACATTTTATTATTATGGTATAAGTTTAATACTGATCAGAGCCCGAATCGAACCGACTTTTACGGGTTCGAGTTCGGTTCGGTTCGACTAATTTTTTAAAAAATTGGTCCGGGTTCGGTTCGGCTCGAATATGTCTTAAAAAAGTGGGTTCGAGTTCGGTTCGGTTCGACTATGTTTAAAAAAAATCGGTTCGAGTTCGGTTCGGTTCGGCTAAATTTTAAAAAAACCGGTTCGAGATCGGTTCGGTTCGACTCGAACCGAACCGAACCATTATAGTTCGGTTCGGTTCCTGATAGGCGTGCCATTTTCCTGTAAGTTTATTTTAAACTAAAACTGTTGCCAATATAAATTTAAATTAAATAAAAATTTTTCTGATACCAAAATTTTAATTTACAATAAATTTAAATTGTTATGTGAAATAAATTTAAAATTATTTTAGATTTAAATTTTTGAGAATTAATTTCTGGAAATAATAATTTTTTGTGAATTAAAATGCAACAGCCCAATCGTCAAAATACATGACTTCAAGAAAAATAGATCAGAAATAAAGAGAGAAACTGCTATTATACGTTAACATCCGATCATCACTATAGTAGATCCCGTAAGAAAACGGCCGTGCTCCGTTCCTATTATTTTCTAACGATAATAAAAAGCTTGTACAGATACCATTGCTAGTAGACCTGAGAGATAAAAGGTTTCTTTTGATTTCTATAGATAACTATACAAAGTGAAACTTAAATTAATTAAAATGTAGCTTAAAATACTTCAAATTTATTTAGATGAAATCTAAATTATTTTGAGTTTATTGAATTTTTTTTTGAATTTTGTACAAATTCGATTTAAATTCAAAATAAAATGAAATCTTTTACAATTGATTTCTTGACTTGATAAATTTTTGTAAATATAAATTGATCGTCCACAATCCCTGATGTCAAATGTTCGATTAAAGATCGTTTGATAATCCCATATAGCATCACAATCTTACAAAAAAGATTATAGCTCAGCTAATCATTTTTCTTATGTACTTGTCCATATTTATTCGCTTTTCAAAAATTAGTTAGGCGCAGTTCAGCTTAAGGTCGCTTTTTAAGAAGTGGTTCGAGTTCGGTTCGGTTCGATTCTGTTTTAAAAAGGGTGGTTCGGGTTCGGTTTGGTTCGAGTACGTTTTTGAAAGAGCGGTTCGGGTTCGGTTCGGTTCGACTAAATTTTAAAAAAACCGGATCGAGATCGGTTCGGTTCGACTCGAACCGAACCGAACCGTCTTAGTTCGGTTCGAGTTCGGTTCGTTTTCGGGCTCTGATACTGATCAAATAGCATAGAAAGATGCAGCGAAAGACGCTCTATCTTTTCATAAAAAAAGGAAAATTTTTCCAAGCGGTCTATACCAAAAGACAATATCAGGCTCACTACTTTTGGATAATCCTAAGTAAATTACTTTATAGGAAGCAATATTGGTATCTCTTGTTTTAGAGTCGTGTGCTAGAACAAAAGAGTGATGAGTTCGATTTAAATTTATAAATTCGAAGTTATATTTATACCACTTCTTTCCGGTTCATATGAGAAAATGAATACTAGTGAGTTCGGTATTTATTAAAGAATAGACAACACTATTCACATGTTTGTTTTTTTAGATTTTTGCAATACAATGAATCATGATGAGTTTGATGTAAATTACTTAATAGAGAAACAATATTGATGTTTCTTGTTTTAGATTCACAGAGTGGAATAAAAGAATATTGAGCTCGATTTAAAACTATATATTAAAGATGTGACTTATACGTCTTGTTTCAGGTTCACACGATCAAATAAGTATTAATGAGTTCGATACTAATTTATTAATAGAAAATATTAGTCATATTTCTTTTTTAGGTGTTTGCGATAAAAGTAATGATGGTGAGTTAAATATTAAATAACTAATAGACTGCCATAGTGATACTCTCTGTTTTATATTCATTTGACAGAGTAAAAGAATGATGGGTACAATGTATTCCTATAAAGTAAAAGTATTGTTTATATATTATTTTTAGGTTCAAATGATAAAATATGTGGTGTTAAGTTCGATATTATTCAGTTAAGCAAAAACATTATTCATATCTGTTTGTTTGGTTTTTGCAATATAATAATTAATGGTGAGTTCGGTATGAGTTAAGTAATAAGAAAGAATATTCATTTCTCTTGTTTTAGATTCATGTGATATGGTATAGAATGGTGAGTTTGATTTAAATTTAGAAGTCAGAAATTATATTTGTCTCTTCTTTCAGGTTCACATGAGCAAATGACTGTAAGTAAGTGCGATATTGATCAACTAGTAGAAGTCATCTTTCATATCTATTTTTAGGTTTTTTGCGATGCAATAAATTATGGTGAGTTCAATATAAATTAAGTAACAAAAAAACAATACTCATTTTTCTTGTTTTAGAATAATGCATAGAATAAAAAATGGTGAGTTCCATTTAAGTCTATAAACTTAAAGTATCATTTATATCTTGTTTTTTGAGATTCGCATGATAAAATGAATACAGGTGAGTTTGATATTAATTAATTGAGAGAAAAGAAAACATTATTCATATATCTTTTTCAGGTTGTTGTGGTATAAAGATAATGGTGAGTTCGATATAATCTTACTAAGAAGAGAAAGCAGTGATTTCTGTTGTTTTAGATTCATGTGAGAAAGTAAGAAAAAAACCGGTAAGTTAGATTTAAACTTAGTTGTTCGATTTTATATATGTGTCTCTTGTTTCAGCTTCAGATGATAAAAGAAATAATGATGATTTTAGTTCCAAACAATTAATGGGTACCATTATTCATGATGTTTGTTTTTTAGTTTTTTGCTACAGAATAAATCATGGTGAGTTCGTTATACATGAATTAATTGGAAACAATGTTGATATCTCTTGTTTTAGATTAGTGTGTCTGAATCAGAAAGGGTGGGTTTGATTGAGTTTCATAAATAAAATCATATATTTCTTGATTAGATTTAATTAGTAGAGTACAGCTGTACAAGTTTGGTTTATTGGTATTAGTTGCAAAGAGATTTCATGTTGGTTGTCTTTGGTTCTTGTTTTCGGATAATTAATGGTGAGTTCAATTGCATACGAATGAGTGTTGATTTTCATTGTTATGTGTCGTCTAGGTTGCACTGGTATTAATCTTAATGTTGTGTTGAACTCAAAAATGTGAATAGAAATTCAAAATTATATGTGCGATTCAAGTGGATCTTGGAAAACAAGTAATGGTGAGTGGTTTTTTGATTTTTCAATTCGTTATTATCCTTTTTGTCTGCTCTCAAGTCCCGTATATAACACTGCATGCATTGATCTGAAAAATCTAAGTTCTATCCATTAAAGTTATCTTTTACCTCATCTGATACTTATTTTCTGGAATCAGTTGTACCCTGTTGGAATATTGAGGTTATAATAGACAAAATTCGTCTAATGATTCGTTTGACATCTCCTGTTATAGATGACGGTGAGTTTTCATGTGAGAATCTTTCGTCCTTTGTGAGTGACTTATATTTGCACTACCCGTATGAAGAAGTCGATGAATGTTTGTACTGTTGCCTGGTTACGTAAGTTACATATCAGATGTTTGAAGCTTAGGTGGAATTGTCAGCAGAATCAGCCTCTAAGAAGTCTTTTCTCTTTTGTTCTCGTTCAATTCTTGTAAAATGCTATCGTTCCATAGTTTTTTCCTGTGTCCTACCGTCGGATGTGTCTTTATAACATAAGTTATGATGGACCTCATAGGTACATTTGATGCAACTGTTCTGAGCTCCCGTTTTTGAGTAGAATTTCATATGTCACACAGGATCTTCCTTCTATTTTTCGAATTGAGTTGTATTCTGCAAAATATTTGAACGTCTATTTCGATTTCAAGCGTTACTCTTGAGCATTTTAACATTCAGTTAGTTTTCTTTCATTTCGTGAGGTGCAGTATCCTGTGTTTTATGAGCTTGAGACGGTTGAATTCATGCATGGTCGCACGCATAGATCTCTTCCACCTTAAAACGTCTTAGAAAGTACTCTTGTTTACGTCTTAACAATGTAGAAAAACATCTAATTGCGACTGATATTCACGGATCCCAACTATGAGCTGAAGTCAATAAGGAATGGTAAATGTGAGCCGGTTCTGAAGAGAAGAAGGTTTAAACATTAAAGAGTCTCAGCTTAGTTTAAAAGCTATAATGTTAACGTTCAATTTTTCTGATCATGATCTATTCTCCATCGCGGTCCCGACTATGAGTGTAAAATAGGAATTAAAGCTAAATTCTAACTGTTTTAGGAAATGAACCGTTTAAATGTTAGAGATTTACAGCGTAGTGGAATAAGAATCACCTTGACGTTCAGTTTGTCTGTTTGTGATACGTTGCGAATCGCAGTTCCTGATTGTGAGTCAGAAACGATAGAAAATTGTTAATGTGAAATGGTTTCAAGAAGCACGCCATTTAAACGCTAAGTTTTTCCGATATAGTAAACAAGTTGATCGTTTTAACGTCCAGTTTCTCTGAACGTGATCGGTTGTCAATTGAGGTTCCCGACTGTCAGTCAGAAACGCCTAGAAATCATAAATTTGAAATGGTTTCAAGAAATGAGTCATTTAAACGCTAAGCTTTTTCGACATAGTGGAGAAAACGATCGTTTTAACGTTCATTTTTATTGACCATGATCGGTTGCCAATCGCGGTTCCCGATTGTGAGTCAGAAATGGTAGAAAATTGTTAATGTGAAATGATTTCAAGAAATATACCATTTAAACGTTGAGTTTTTCGGACGTAGTGAAGAAAAGGATCGTTTTAACGTTCATTTTTACTGACCGTGGCCGGTTGTCAATCGCGGTTCCCGACTGGCAGTCAGAAACGGTTGGAATTTATTAATGTCAAATTGTTTCAAGGAACTTGCCGTTTAAACGTTAAGTTTTTCCGACATAGTGAAGAAAAGGATCATTTTAACGTTTATTTTTACTGACCATGACCGGTTGTCAATCGCGGTTCCCGACTGGCAGTCAGAAACGGTTGGAATTTATTAATGTAAAATTGTTTCAAGAAACTTGTCGTTTAAACGTTAAGTTTTTCCGACGTAGTGAATAAAAGGATCGTTTTAACGTCCAATTTTTCTGATCGTGATCGGTTGTCAGTCGAGGTTCCCGATGGTGAGTCACACACGGTACGGAATACTAAACGTGAAAATGATATTGTATTAATGAAATGAAAATATTCAAATTTCATTAAGCATGAAAAAGAGACCGTTTTCACGTTCACTTATACTGGTCGTTAGTGACACACAGTCGGGAACCTCGATTGACATCCGGACACGGTCGAAAATCTCTGCGCGTTTAAACGCGTTTTTTCATTCTTTTGTCTGCCTGGGTAGTATTCGATACTTTTATCAACTTTTCTATCAAAAACACGACGAACGTCTTAAAGAACATACATTAAAATCTAAATGATTAAAACCATCACCACCCGTGAACAACAATCATGTTCTTCAAGATATTTTTTAAGAGTTTTCTGAAATTGTCTTACTATCAACTGTTCCTGAAGTAAATGGGAAAGGCAGATTTGCGGGGTTGCCAATCCATGAAGAGTCCCAAAAACTCCAGAAAATCTCCAAATCCATCAGCAATGTCCTGTCATAAATGAAGGAATTTCGAGCTGAAATTTTCATCGTATGTAGATCTTGCAGTCCTTAAAATATCCTAAAAGTTTCATTACAAACAGATATTTCCTTCTCAAGATAATCAATTTCCAAGAAAAGTGGATTTTCTGACCGAGGTGTGAAATATGAGTATTTCTTGCGACCACATTATCTTCAGAAGAAAACATCAATTTTCGCTGAAACTTCTAGAATATTTTAAGAATCACGAGGCCTAAATATGGCAAAAATTCCAGCTCGAAATTCCTCTATTTTCAACAGGGCACTGGTGGTGGATTTTGGGATTATCGATATCCGAAAAATCCCAAAAAATCCCAAAAATCTCAAAAATCCCAAAAAAATCCCAAAAATCCCAAACAAATCCGAAAATCCAAAATCCGCCTTTTCCCCCTTGCTTCGAGTTGTCTGTATAGTTATTCACAGTTCTCTCACATTTTTTAGCCTTTTCAGTCCCGACTTTTTTTATCGAATTTAAGTTTGAAAAAATATAGCGCTAAGTGGCTAGATGGTATTACGAAACATCTGGTTAAGTTACAGCAAAAAATTGTGTAATTATATGAGTACATATTTATTCAGTTCATTGTTGATGTACATAGTTTTGATGATACAATGAAAAACAATTTTTTACACAGAGACAAACACCACAAAAAATACATATTACGTTCGTTCTTTTTTCTTTTTCTTTTGTACTACAATAAGCACATCTACGATAAGTTGAAACAACATCTGGTAAATGAACTAACAATTGTGCTTTTTCCGAATTTTCTGTATCACTAATGCTCTCCTCGATTCGAATCTTCTTCTGATTACTGATTGCCAAAGGTCTTCCTAGTCGTTTTCTACTACAATAGTTACCTATCAGTGCGGTACTAATACATGATATATATTCTACTGTACTAATATTCCTGTTAGAAAGATCTTTATAATAGATAAATGAATTCACAATTGATATTCCAAGAAAATGAAAAAATATTCTCATCCCGGGTGTGGGTGTGGGTGTGGGTGTGGGAGTGGGTGTGGGAGTGGGTGTGGATGTGGATGTGGATGTGGGTGTGGGTGTGGGTGTGGGCGTATATCTTACCTCATACCCACACCCACACCCACACCCTACTCGTGCGAACTGTCTATTCGATAGAGCCGAATTTATAGTCACTATTAAAAACAATATTTTACTGCATCACCAGCAGTTTTGCCTTTTTCACTGATTAGGGATCGTTAAAATTATTTCCAATAATTTCGCTAAAAACAGAAACACTAATCAATCAAGATACAGATTTTCTTTTCATTTTTATTTACTCTGTTTACTTTTCTATGTTCCAATGTCTAAAGCAATTTTTTCTTGAGCTGTCTCTATTTCTCTCATCTGATGACGAAACGTAAGACTTATAAGCACAAATTAATGGTAAACAGAACCATGAAAAATGTGAAATTCGGGTTTTTTTTAACTTTCTCCCCAGTAACGTATTATTACTATTCTATGTTGTTTATTGATATGCACTGCTGAAGCTTAACTTATTTGTCATCTTTGAAATAGAATTTTCTTGGTATTGCAGAATGATAAGAAAAAACTATTATCGAGAATAATTTAAATGTTTTCCTTTTTTGTTTTGTTGATGTCATGTTGTTTTGGTTCCACTCTATTATAGTATCCATGTATATTCACTTTGGAATCTTGGAACGATCGTCATACCAGTCTTTTGGTTCACATTAGTCGAGACGTATACATATACTCAGAAAAAAAAAGATTTCTTATTCTAACACAGAGTGCCTATTCAATTTCATTGTATTTCACTTCACAATTCTTATTGAGTTTGGACTTCGGATGCGGAACTTCGTTCTTGCAATCTGGCTATTTCGACATAGGGCGACGATCTTGAATCTTAATTTCTTATCAGATAAAACTAGTAGAACAAACAGTACTAGTATGGAACTATTTTTAGTCATTCTACTCACTAAATCAATTCCTAAAAAATGAAAGTGTTATGTTTTCAAAAATTCTACACTGAAATAGGAAAGCCTTCTGAAGACAATTGACAGTTTGACAGCAGTTTCAGAATGATTTTAATTAAACAGTGGATAAATATCTTACCAAAGTCAGTTAATCCCAATGTATGTTTATCAAGTACCCTTCTCTGAGAACGTTTCAACTCGTCACGTGACGAGTTGAACAAAAAGCAAAAATCAGACCTTTCGTAACACCAAAAATAGGGATATCCAAAAATACAGGGATTTCGTAACGAAATTTACAGGGTGATCGTAACGATTAATACAGGGAGTTCGTAACAGTTGCAGAGCTTTCGCAACGAAGCAACGGGGACTTCGTAATGAGGATGAGGGTGATAGCTGGACTTAGTTTGCAGAAATTACATGCTTTTCGTTACGAAAACTCTGTAATGATACATATTAAAACACCAATTACGATCACCCTGTAAAATTTGTTACGAAACCCCTGATTTTTTGTTACGAAAGCCCTGATTTTGTCGTTACGAAAGCTCTGTCACGGGCTTTCGTACTGTCAATTCGTTACGAAAGTCAGACAAGCAAAAACGTGACGAGTTGAAACATTCCCCCTTCTCTCCTTCGATGTTCGTAATGGACATGATTATAAATAAATGTAATTTCATTCTTTTTTCTTTTCATTTATTTGCATTATAGAATGTTTATTCATTCATTCTACATGCTTGCTGCTGAGATGCAAGGTAATGATTACACAAACAGTTTGCATTTCTTTTATTGAGTATTGATGGTAACCGTAGACACGATCATGAATCAACTAATATCAATGTATTTACTTTGTCGCCTATCAATATAAATTCTTGATTATGTTTTTCATTTGTGTTTGTTAATGAAGCTCAAGAATTTCAGCATACGAAATTTACGATTTTTTTCAGCGAAAAGTATTGAGAGCCACCTCATGGCATGACTTCAGAATAAACATGAGCATGAATAAGTCAAAGTTTTTTTTTTATTAATTTTTTCCCAGTGAGAGAATTCTTCTCTCTATATGTATATATTCCTCTGTATTCGTAGCTGATGCCAGTGACGACGATTGCAACGGTAGGTTGCATGTCTCTTGGCAATCAGAGAACGTTGCTTCTATCTACAACAAATGAATACAGAACGCGGACACGAACAATTCGAAATTTAAGTTTTCTTTCTTGTTTCTGTAAGATATTGGTGTAGGTATATATATTCGTTTTTGGATTATACATGGGTGCCACTATAATGAGTTCGTTGTGAGCTACCAAAACTTATGAGAGGTTTATTTATTTGTTGAGAACTTATTCTATATAATTCTTATGAAAGAACTGTATAGGTTTGTCTAAACATGCTAGGAAACTTATCGATAAGTCCTCATAGATTCCAATGGGAATACATTTTGGTAACTATTGAGCTTCGATAAAAAACAAAAATTCTCAATAGTTTGTCTCTTTTTAACCTTTAGCCTCTATCGTAGTCATTCGAACACATTGAAACAAGCTTCTGATTGCAATTTTCCATAATATTAAGCATAATGAAGACTTATTCTTGGCTATGATAAAAATGAAGTGATTCGATGTGATCGGAATTCATTTTATTTCATCTCTTCATAGCAATTGCATGTTGTTTTTAAAATTTCATAGATGCATATACGTTTAGAAACTTAAGACTGTCCTCAAACAAGTAGCTTTCATCTATCACACAGAACAGAAATAGTTATGATAGTTATTACTATAGCTTTATTATATATATGGAAATTAGTAAAGAAAAATTTATATTTTCATTCTTTTTATGCTAGTTATTACAGTTGTTTTTTATTCACCAAAGTAACTCGTATAAATTATTTACATTTCTTCCATTCAGGGAATCGTATCACATTTTAAGATATAAAGCGCTTTTAATGATAAAAAAAACTTTTTTAATGATACACAGATTTTATACAATCCTCTTGATTCATTTATTATGGTACTTTTGCTGAACGTTGTTGACTACTATTCCCTGCAACAGTGCCTTGAAATATTTCATTAACAATAGTACGAAAAATGTTCTAGAATCGTTAATAACACGGTTTCGATTTCGCTAAGAGTAATTTATTTCATTTTCGGATTTTTTTCTTGCTAATTGGCATAAGAGCAACTGTAGATGAGTAAACTATATATTCGCTTAGTTTAACTTGACTTCAATCATTCATCATTGAATGAAAAATACTGATGAATATCCATAATTGCACAACATCAGTGCTAATATCGATCTTTCCTACGAATGAGTGAAATTTCTTTCTGACAAATTACAAAGACTATAATAATGTTAGTATTATATTTAAAACATGTGTCTTGGTTTTGTGAAACTTTAGATTAAATACTACAAAGCACTTTTACGACATTAACACAAACTTCAACGAACGTCAATTCATTTGGTAAGTCTTATGCTTGTAAATGTTGAGAGATTGTTAGGATTTCTCTTCTGTGGGCTTACTTCTTCTAGTGGATCCAATTATGTTCTCCCTATTTATTAATTATGATAATATGTCAGTATATACAGACCCGTGTTGATGTCAATGCGTCGTACACTCTCACTCACATCCATATATACCCCATGGAGTAAAAAATTGAAGGAAACGGACTGCGTAACGCGTTTCCGAGATTGTAGCATGCGTTTCGCAACGTTTTTGCAATATAGGACGCGTTTCGCAGCATTCTTACTTACATAAAATGCGTTTTGCCACAGTCGCTTTTTGAAACGATCCGAAACGCTTTTTTCAAGATTGCGTTTCGAGGCATTTCCGAATTAAAATGCTGTCGAACGCACTTTGGTCGACGGGCGACGCGTTCCACAGATACAAAATTGGGGGAAACGTAAAACGCGTTTCTTTTTCAAATGTGTGTTGGATTGTTTTTGCTTGGAATGATGCAAAATATATCCATTCTGCATACAGAATCTTGCAAAAATTCACCAACACAAAGCATAGGAGTTAAGCAAAGTAAATTCTTTAAAATTACTTTGGAAATGATATGAAATAGCACTTGAAAGTTTTGCTCCTTGCACTATTTTTGTACGTGAAAATCATGACCCAGGATTTTATGAAGGCAAGACTAAAGTCAAAGTCTTGGAAATTTTTAGGCTGCTAGGCTGTTATCTAGACCTAATTCGAAGTTAGACTAATGTAAAACATCAAAGTGTAACAAAAAATATATTGTTCTTACTTAAAAACTCATTTCACCACGTTTTTATTGAAAGAAAACGTGTTTCGTAAGGTTTACTTAAGAATTGTTTTCGACTTGTCCACGGAGGGAGATGATCCCGTCACGCTCGTTTGTAATGAATGAGAAGTTACAGACAAATTTGCAGTGTCTCATTTTGACAAGCACAATTTTTTGTCCAAGATTGCAAATGCATTGGACTCTAGAGATCGAGTCATTTGTATGAAATAAAACAAATAACGCGTGACGGAATCACGTTTTACGTGGACAGGTCATTTTAAATATTGAGCATTTCGAAAAGATTTAGTAAAGAAAGATACTAATATAATTAGTATAGCAACTCTCTTTGGTTATTTGTAAACAAAAGAATTATCGCGTTATCTATAATTTGAATAATTATTAGTTTGAGTTCATACTCGAACTAATTGATAATAACTAATGATACTGTGTACAATACTAGTAAACATGATTTTAATTTGTACATTGTTGAAGTAAGAGTGACTTTCTAATAAAAGAGATTCGATTTGCAAAAGAAAACTCCTTTCATTTATTGATGTAATTGGATAAAACGATGACGGATTTACATTTACAAAAATCTATTAATCAAGAAAATAAATAAAAGATTAAATTTTAAATTTTTTAAAATTTATATATAAGAAATTTAATTTTTTATATATTAAATACAGTGTAAATCGATTAAATTCGTTTCTATTGTGTATCTAAATTTAAATCTGAAAGAGTTTAAATAAAAAATGTATCAAGAAAAGACCACACTTGTAATTGGACATAGGCACCAAAGAAATGATAATTTTTAATTCAGTGGAATGGAAACTGAAAATCTAATTTAGTAAGCTTACGCGGGACTCTAAATGACAGTAGAACAAACACTTATATCATTAGATTATTTTAGTTGAACGGTTTGTATACATGTCTTATACTCCTATGTTCTCGTGTTCGAATCCGTGTCTTGACTGCATCAAAATTCATGTAAGTTATAGTTCTAAAGGCCTATGAAAAAATGTAAACGAATACATAAATTGTACCTGCAATTCAGGATCTATGAAGTCATTGACGATTTTCAATTTTTTTTCCATCTATAATTTACGACACCACAGTTTGAGAAACGCTGCGAAATTTTTCACAAAAACAATCGTTACACAGCGTTTGTTTTAGCAGATGTGAAACGCGTCAAACCGGTCAGCATTAACGCGTTTCGCAGCTATGGAAAAATGCGTTTTCAGAACGCGTTTTTTTCGCAGAAATTTACACCATGGGAGAGAAGAAATAATCAACTGTAAACGATGAATTATTTTTTCAGCATGAATGACACTCTAGGAAGGAAGAGCACTGTACAAATCGCTAAGAACTATTTGACTCATTTGGGAAAGTACCAGTTTAGTCAGATTGGGTATTCTGAACATTCATCTGAAGTTGATTCGTTAAACTGAATTTATTTCTTGACTAAAGATTTGTGACCTCAAGGAATCGGAGTCTGATATCAAGTTCTTAAAATTTTGAGTTTGATTATTTTCACTAAAAAAAATCTTATTCAACAATGAAAATAACTTTT
>CAJNOP010001433.1:0-31697 GCA_905250075.1 Rotaria sp. Silwood1
TAACAAGTTCTAGATGCTTATCAGGAGAGACGGATTCTCTTTAATGATTTTCCATAATTGCTTTTTTGATAATATCAAGAAAAAATTTTTTTTTCTAAGCAGTCGGTTGTTTTGAATAAAATTATCAGATACAAAAACTTTTATACTCATTTATCAAATATGAGTTCTTCGAACGAAGTTTCTCTCCTTGTTATTGGTCAAAGAGAATAACATTTTGATTGTACAATTGAAGATAAGGTGTGTTTGGAACGAACAATCCGTCTAAACTAATGTTGTTTACGTGTAGTCAACGCAAAGTACAAGTTATAATCTCCCACAGTGCATGATTTTTAGTAATTGTTTATGACGAATCACCAGATCTTGCTTTCATAACTGATATGTATCATATTTTGCACTTTTGCATTCCTATAGATGGGTTGTTTCATGAATTCGTAGAAGTTATGCGATCGAAATATTGATAGATTGCTGAAAAAATGGTCATAACTGAGTTTTAATTTAATCGATTCATTATAATAGATAGCAACATAAACTTCAGTGTGATGTTTTCTCGATGACGTTTCTTTAAGATTTTTTGTTTTTATATCAATTGTTTAGCTAAAGAAAATGTAATCCTATCACGAACTTCGTTTCGTGTTAAATAGGAGATATTTGAATAAGATTTTTAGTCATTATTGTATGATCATTTCACATATAATTAAATAACAACAAATCTCTTTTATAAATTTCATGTTGTATCAAAGAAAAAAATCTTCAAAGCTATTGTCTTGTCAAATAATATTCACTCGATCAATTCGATATTACAAGAATAAAGTAGTATTCTATAATTGGTTCAATAAAGATAATTACCTTCTCATCTTTAAAAAAATAATTTAACACAACTATTTTCATATTAAGAGCGAATTTCATTCTCAAGGCAATTAAATTTGGTTCTTGCGCTATATCAAATATTAAAATAGTATTATTCGTCAAAATACGTGTGCCAAAAAAGTTAGTTAAAACTAATAAAGATTTTAATAGTCGATGAATCAGTAATATGTTTGACTAATTCTTTTTGAGTACAACGATGATAGCCATTTGAGTGACCTTTTTAATTTGATTGAAATCAACGTTTATGAAACAAAACTAAGTTTATTAAAAAAACGGCACATTGATCAACTGGAGGACACCATGAGGCATGAAAAAACCACAGTTCACAAAAATTTGTATTCTTGTTGAACACTCTATAGACGAATTAAGCCTACTGGTGAAGATCAACAAAAGGATGGTATTGATTTAAAGTCTATATCTTCATTTTTCATTCGAACAAATATTTTCTGACTTTTCTTTTCAAGGTCATCATGACAAAAAATAACAACTTTCGATGCATACAACTTAGGAAGTAAAACGATGAGACACATAAACGCTGTGCTTTGTACAGTTTTGGATGTAATTTAATGAATACGCTTTCTTTTCGTTGGAAACTGTTTCCTACTTGTTTCAAGATTTTTATTAGATATTGTTTAGTCTTTTTAAATAAAATAAGAAATTATTTCATAATTTTAAAGGCTCTTCCAGTTCAAAATAATTTTTTTTATTTATCATCCAGTTTGAACCAACGCTTCAGAGAACGTTAGTCTTGGCTAGGATAGATTACAGATAAAATATCTTTCCAAGTTCTCAAGATACTCACGAGCTATAGTCAATTCATTGGTCGAAAGTATCCCTTACACCGAGAAGGTTTTCATAATGCGGATACAAATTAGCATGTTGAAGTGGTTTTCAAATTGTAAGGTGCACTTAAGGCTAGACTGTAATAGAGTCTGATTTTAGAATTTCTTTTTGTTGGTTTTTTAAAAAACTGTTTTGGAAAAATTCTCAAAGTGTGGCCAAAGAAACCGGTAATTATAGTCAGTGATCTGAATTTTTTTTTCAGTAAGAAAAGGTATTCAAAAATCAGATTTTATTACTACCTAGCCCTAACTGTCTGCTGTAATAATTAAACAAAAATATCACTTTTATAATGAATCGTTGTTAAAAATAGTTTCTCTCATAAACAGTACACTCAAGAAACATTGATTTTGAGAAAAACAAAGAAGAATGTTTTTCATTTAATAAGTGTCTCTATTCGAAATAAGTCTGCTTATTTTGTCTCATACATTTGCATTGCTTATCAGGTTCTATTAGATGGCTTATATGCTGATATATAATAATGATCTTAGCAGTAAACATCATGCTAAACTTGTGATCATGGTTCCCTATATGTAGATGCGAGGTGAATATGAATGGATATGTAAGCACTGGGACTTTATTGTATTCACGGTACATATGTACATACTCGCACTTCTTAAATATGTACTATCAATCCTACATCATCGAAATTCAGATGAAATAAACTTTCGTTTCATAAACCTGTAAACGTTTTCATACACTGTAAGTTCATATGCCTCAGCTAAGAGGGCTTCCAGAAAAAACTCACTAAAAGAACTTAACATTCTTCTTTTGAGATAAAAAATATGTCACCGCAAAGCCCACTGCAAGAACTATCAGAATATGGTTAAATATTGAAATCAAGTTTTTCTCGAAAAATAGACTATCAAGAGAAGGGAGGAATCCTTAATGGTTGTCATGTAATTATATTCCGTAGAGCCTATATAAATATGGAAAAAAAATTGAAAATATTAATTGTCAACCTTTATTATTAATGTGTACAGATCAATTCAAACAATAGAGAAAAAGAGTATCGTACGTCGGGAATATCAGAGATTGAAACAAGATGTTTCCTTTCTTACAATAATGAAACATCACAGTGAGTATTCGTATATCATATAAACGAAAAAAGATGACACAGGACTATGACGATAGTGGGAAAGACTATTCAAACCCATATCCTAAATTTCATGGAAGAGCCGCTTCAATATTATGAGATTGATGCACTCACTACCTAACCAATTAGAACCAAATACAGAAATCCTGGTATGGATGAATGGAACAGAAAGTTAGCTTTTTCTGTGATTCATATCTTTCTAATTTATTTTTCTTATATATGTGGTACGTGAACCATCACAATAGTATAATGCTACTTTGAAACATAATAAATATCGCTTGTGTTTCTTTTATTTTTTACAGATATGATAATCTTTTTTTTCTAACTCAATTGTGTTAAAGGTTGTTAAAAAATAATGTTCTTTCTCTTATAATCGTGTTTTCATTGTTCTTATATGGCATTGTAATCGTTCAGCATATTCACAAGCCCATGAACTAAGTTTTGGTGTTGTAGATTCAATTAATTGTTCAATATGTTTAAAAATTTCCTTTAATTTCTCATCATTCATTAAATAATTTTTCATTTCAAAGGGAAATGGCATAGGTAAACGATTTTGTTCTTTATATAGAACAGCATGACGTCCTATGTAAAGAATTATTGTTGATAGTAAACGTGTATTCAACCATTGTGTACGATTAAGTTGTCCACGTATTAAACGAAATTTAACTGGTTTTAATAAAAGTGTTTTAATTAGACAATGAAATATAAACGTTGATATAAGAAGAAATTTTGATGTAAAATGATCTAATTGTAAAAAACCATGTTCTTTCATTTTTAAATGACTTATTGAAAGAAGATGTCTTTCAATAGACCAAAAATATGTTGATGGATATTGTTCAAGAGCACAATTCAGTAAATAAATTAAAACAGATTCATCACTATTTGTACCTAAAATACCCTCACTAGGTAAAAAACTTGTTATTTCATTTATAATTGTTCGTGCACATTGAAATAATTGTTCTTCATTTAATAATTTCGATGAGTTATTAACCACATATGATAGAGCTTTATTTATAGAAGAATATGGTTCAAGATAAACACGATGTACAGCTGTTAATAATTCAAGAAAACGAATACGACGATAATCAAGATGATAATATGTATCTTTTTGTTTAGCTAAACGTAAATTTTTCTTAAGCATAAAATAAAATATTAATATTAAACCATAAATTTTCCAACGTTGTTTTAAATTAATTCGTTTTGTAGTATAAATTTTATTTGTATGAAATTTTTCATAATCAGTTTGTAAACGATAATAATTATGTGCTAAAGGAAAAAATGATGGTTCACGATTATATAAATTCAAATTTGAAAAATCATAACGACAACAATTTTTACAAAAAAATGGTGGTCGATAACGATCAAGACTAATGCGTGGAAATTCAACTGGTGATATAGGTCTTGGTAAAATAGGACGTATATCATTAAAATGATGCGTATTAAAACTACGATATCGACTGGATATTGGCCATGACCGAGTTGGTTTATATGTGTTTGAATGACAATAGATATCTGATGGTAAAGGATACTCTTGATGAAGACGCTTGGAATAACGGTCACAAACAGCGGTTGTTTCAATTAGATTATCCTCATCATATGAATAGAAAGGTTCACTAAGAGAATTTCGAAACGGCCAGAAACGAAGTCTATGATCAGCATACATACTTTGACATAAGTTCAATATTACGTTATACAATTTCCATCGATTTTGATTCCTGTTCTGGGTTTTCGTAGAATAAACAATTATAAGCATTACTTGCCAAGGATATAAAGACGATGATCAAGAGTTATTCTTCGTACTATGTGATTTGACCATATGATATAATGTGTAACTGTATTTCATATTAGTAACCAACATAGGATTGCCTGTTTGTGATTTGAACCTGCAAGGTCAGAATTACGTTCGATGAGATCTGACTCGATAGCTAGATATTATGTTGATCATTTCATGCAACTTGAGAAAATCTATGTTCCATGCACAACAATGACTTTATACACTTCTCTCGTCTGTTTCACTACTAAAATTTCTAATAAACAGATTTTTGTAATCTGTAAAAATCATTTCGAGCGTTCTTCAAGCGTAAATAATAGCAAAATAAAATAATTTGAAAGTATCAATGTATCGTAAAAAGACATCGATTCGTGACTTATGCAAAGACTAAACATTGTTTATACACTTAAATAATCGATATAAATTAATCATATATACTAGTATCAATCTTGCCGATACCAATGATTATTCATAAAGGTTATGAATCAATTTCGACATTCTCTAAGGCTATCTGAGAGTGAATGCCTATCATATCATACAAATATACACTTTCGACATAAATCTTACACTAGTGACTGTTAATATTTTACAAGAACCGCCTATAGTTATGATTGTATAATAAATATTGAACATTTCAATTAAAAAAGACGAAAATGATATTTACTTTTTGACATTTGGAATCATATCAAAAATAAATTTATTACTTGAATGTTTTTTGCTGAAGTTGCTCATATAACAATTGAATGACTCTGTATTGTGCTTCGTTACTTGCAATTTTCGATTTGTTTTTTTAATCAGAATAAGTCGCACACTCCTGCTGTTTTCATTAAATCATGAATAAAAAGAGAAAAAAAAGAAAAAAAAAAAGCGAAAAATGAGAAAAATCTTAAACCACACGAACGAGTAAAACAATACGATAATGTATAAAAAAAACATATTTTTTCTTGCTTTATGAATTTATAATTAAACATGTTGAAAAGGATTCATAAGACTTTGTAAAAATGGGTCTCGTATTAAACCTTCAATAAATTCTTCTTTTGATATACGTTGATCTTCATTGACATCGAGATTTTTCATGATTGTATCAGCACATTGATCGTATGAAAATTTTCGTGATGTATCATCGCTCATACCTAATAATTCAAACATGGCATGTAAAATAAATAAAACTTCAGCCCGATCAATTGAACTATTTCGATCTATATCATAAACATTAAATGCATAACGAAGTTTATGTTCTAATGGTGCTTCAGTTGTAGAAACGTATGCAATAAGAAACTACAAAAAACAAACCAACAAACAAATAGGAATCATTGAAATTGTTTGATAAAAATAGAACTATCGAGGTAAACAAGATTTGTGGATTTCCGGCAGAACAACAGATGCAACTTATATATTCACGTGTTTTATATCTGTTGTTCTTGTCTGATAGTTTTACACTTCACCAAGCAAACTGAAATTACATCTGTAAAAGTATGATGATGAATCTATCATTTATAGAATAGTACTTATTATGTGCTGATAAGATCTAAGAACGAACAAACTGAAAGTTGGATGTGAGAAGTTGTAATTATACGACGTTGGTTATGTATTTTCAAGAGATCTTGACTGACTTTTCAAGCAGCTTTTTATGATGAAAATATTATTCATTATAAAAGACAATCTTTTGTTTTCTTTGTATGATATAGTATCTGAAATAATGAAACATTTTCTATCCGACAGTATTCTTATTCTGTAAAATAATGGTTTAAATAATCATTGGAGCTTTTTTTTTACTTTTATAATTTAAATAAGAAAGAAACAGATATACATATATATTCTTTGTCTGATGAAAATCTATTTTAATTTTTAGATCATATAGAACTGAATATTACTATAATAAGAAAAAAATATGAAAACATACCTCAGAAAAACTTATCCCATGATCACCATTTAAATCAAATGCACGGAAAATATTTTCACTTAAACGTTTAACATTTTCATTTGGACGAAGTTCTTGATAGAATTTGCAAAACTGTTCTCTATTCATTGTTGTTGAACCTGGACTACAGTGTTGAATAAAACGTTCTTCCCATAAATATATATCATTACGTTTTAATTGTGTATATTTTGCTATTGATTCATAAACAGTATCATCAATCTTAACTTGATTTGATCCCATCTTTATTTCTTTTGTTTTTCTATATTAATCTACAGAAAACACTACTTACTTACTAACAAGGTTTTTATCAAATAAATAATTGCTACTCTTTACATGTCACTTCTATTTTTCTCTTCCTTTAGATCGATTATCTACATACATGCAATTCGCTTTAATAGTTCGTTATTTTTTTTGCTTATTTCCTCTTTTTTCTTTCTTATCATTTTTTTTTCTCCTTACTAGCGATGAGAAAAATAGCAGCCAACAATTTCATGTTGGCTTCAAAGTATTTCATCTTATCCTCTTTTTTCTTTGTATTATTGTATGGTTCGTTTAGACGATTTTGTAGCTTCGACGGAAGTCAAAGTAATTTCGGCTTGTCTCAATCAATCAACCATATAAATCTACAGTCCTTAGATAATTGAAGAAACATGCAACCACTGTGTGAAATTAAAGACATCAACATGCTGTTTATATCTTTGGATTAATTGGAACATGACAAATGATTCAACGAAGAGAAAACCTTTAGCAGATTAATAAAGATGTTTATTAGAAATTATTGCTTGTATATGATAATTAAAAAAAAAGTAACAAAGATTTCATTAATTAATCATTTTAGAATATAAATTAAGAAAGACATGTCAAAAATAGAATAGAATACTCAGTAGATATGAGGCTTTTGGTTTCTTTTTGTACAAATAAATAAATGTATTATTTATTAGTGTATGTCAGTTGATGTCAAATTAGCTTTTTCGACATTTTCTTTCTTTATTAAGATTGAATCAGTAAGTCGTCGTAAAAGATGTTGTCTACGTTCTTGAGGTTCTTTAAGAGCAATAAAAAATCCACCATTGATTCGAAATCGAATCACAAATTTGAGAATTAATTCATCAAGCTCATGATTTTCTGTTGTACTATAAACGAAATTCATAAATCATTATGTAAAAAAAAAACAACGAAACTCTTACGATGAATATTTGCTGCACAATTTATCAAGTATATCAAAACATTGGACAGGATTAAGATAATCAAGTTTAGCTGATAAATCATTAAAATTCTCTGGTTTATTATTATTATAACTATCAACTAATTGATTACATTCAGAAACATTTTTATCATTTATTGCTGTAAGTCCTCTTGCAATACCTTTAAATAAAATATTCTAGAAAATATAGTCATATAAATATATAAACTGTTAATTACTTACTTCCTGAACAATAGGGACATAAACATTTTCCTGTCGTATTCTCACGATGGATATTTTCACACATTTTTATGTGAAATAAAAATCAATGTTAAAAACACAAAAGTAAATCGTTATATTGTTACACCTGTGAATACTTCTCAACCAAAGTAAAAGAAATCAAATATTCGATAAGAGTAAAAAGCACCTGTTTGTATCAACCCTCTTTTTTAAAATTGACTAGTGGTGGACGAAAAGGTAGATTATTTGAGTCTTAAATTTGATGACATTGCATTACTGCTCTTTTTTTTACAAAATAAATTTATATATATATTTATTTATCTATTAATTTTTGCATCTTTATGTTTGTATCAAATAGTCTTCTCTAGATGGCAGTAATTTATTATCAAATATTAATAAATATTTCTCCATCTAGAACACTGATAAAAACAAATAAATAAATTATTAACCCTTTGACAATATAAAAAATACGGCTATATTTAACTCTTCATCTTCAGTTGAAGATATATATATATGTAAAATAGAGTAGCTTCACATTGTATACATTTTCATTTCTTAACATATGAAATCGTAAAACAACGATAATGTGGAAAGGTTCTGCTGTTAAATGTCTGCTTCTACATAAATATACAGAAAAAAACTTGCATTATAAGTGATTATATTAGTTTCATGTGATGATAAAATTCATAACGCATATATATGTTGTCAGTTACTGAAGGATTCATATACATCCATGTGATTTAATTATTTCATATAAATAAAAATGATAACTGTCACCAAAACAAAAACCAGAGATATCTTATTGAATTAATTTAATGTATTTTTAGACTTATAAATGAAGAATATTGTTCTCCGATTCTATTACGTTTTTATATCAAAATACAAACGAGCAAGAAAATATATAAATGACAAGAAAAAAAAGAACAACTATAATCTTTAGATTATAGTTTATGTAAGTTTACACCTCGTGCTGTTGATATAGCCAATATATTTTGATCGAATACTGTAGCACAAAATGGTGGTGGATTATATGCACATGATGATTTAACAGTTCCATCTTTAGATATATGAAATAGACGTGAAGTATTTCGATCGACAACAAGCCATTCATCATGAGTTAATAAACAACATCGAGTTCTAATATTTTGACTATATGCAAGATGAAGCTTAACAGACCAAAGTCTATCTAACGTAGCTGATGATCTCGTTTCAATATGTATACTTTTTTCAGATGGATTTTTAATCATCATAGCAATAGTACCATTATTATAAACAATTCCATTAATAACTTCATCACGTGAACATGTATCTGGTGGTTGCCATTGTTTAACAAGTTCAATTGTTGGTAATAAACTAAATTCCATAATAGATGATCCCCATACCTTAGTTGATAAAAATAATGATGTTTCAGATGTTGTACATGATAACCATTTACGTTTTTGAAGTGCTTGAATATTTTCAATTGACATATTATTTTCATCAACAAGAAAAACATCACTACCATTTATAACAATAAAACGATTTAATACAGATGACCAACACATATCATAAATTGTTCCATATATCCAAGAACTTTGTTTTATAATTGTTAAATCTCGATCAACTAAACATAAATTTGGTTCTTGCTGTATTAATAAATAACGATTATTACAGGCTAATGGTGCCCAATTTTCTCTGGTATAATTGAGTGTTTTATATAATGGTGATATTGATGATAAATCAAAACGATTTATATCTGAATGTTCAATATATATTAAACTATCATCAATAACTAACGATTTAATTACGATTTGAAATGATGTCTGTTCAATTTTATTCATTTCACGTTCAAGACCTAGTAAAGTTGATTTTAATGAATCAATATCTTTATGTGTTGCTTCTTCTCCTTGTATTAATTCAGATATTTTAATACGCATAAGACATATTTCTTCACGTTGTTTGTCCATTTTTTTTGCAATACATCGATCAAGTTCTTGATATTTTCTTTCAAAAAAATAATCAATCGTTTTATGAGAATCTACACGCCATTTTTCTAATTTTTCATATGAATCGCCAATAGATTTTTCAAGATTAATTGATTTTAAACGTTCACTAAGTGCATTGATTTCATCAGATAATGGATTTAATTGAGAATTTAATGATAAATCATGTTCAATGATATGTTCTCGACAAAAATTTTGATTACATCCATAACATAATGTTCGCGAGAGGCGTTTACATGTTGTAATAGCACATAGTTGAGACATTTGTTACTAATTGTAACAAAAATTACTGCTTTCTCTGTTAGGCAACGTTTAAAAAGAAAAAAAAAGGAAAGCTTTTCTGGTACTCGACAAACATAGACAATTGTTTGTTTGCATAAGAAACAATTCTTGCTCAATGCTCTTAAATGATCGAACTGTAAGTGCAAAGTGAATTAATACCAAAACATTTTCAAAAAAAAAAGAACTGGGCGAAGAAATATTTATGTTTTGTTAGTGAAAGAAAAAAAAATAGTTAACTCGAGATTTTTGTCTACAGATTTAAAAGTTATTCGAAGAGAAATTTTTATCTTCCTTAAAAAACAATCATATTCATAAGTCTTTTTTTATTCTTAAAAATTCTTGACATATACTGTTTCTTTTTTTTCTTCTTATTTCAATACTAAGAATACTTTGAAGTGTTTTGTTTCAAATGCTACATAAGCATAGTATTTTTTTCTTTTATCAAAAGTATGACCTATTTTGGACGAATTATTTCAATTCATATTTTGAGCACAGTCTTTAGAAATAATATTATATGAATAAAATTCTTTTCTTTTATTTTTACCTGATAAAATAGATTATAAAAATTTTTAAAAATATAGAACAAATCAAATTTACTAAATTTAATATTTTTTGAATATTACTGAGTATATGTTATGGATAAAATTTCTTGAATTAAACGAAACAGAATTTTTCAAACGAAAAAAAAATCATCTAATTGCGCTCATGAATGGTAGACGATGAAGCAATATTGATCAAAAAAAAATAATAGAAAGTTTCTTTTTCGTATTGGATATTTATTGTCAACTATTATAATATTATGGGTACGCAAAAAATTGAAGTCAAGTTGGCAGCGTATACAAAAATAGTGTTTTTTTTCTGCTATTCTCTATGTTGTAAAAACAAGAAACAGTAGACCACTTCTTTCTCGATAATTCACCTTGCAATTGAATGAAAGTGAAAAGAAAATGCTTTCAAATACATTTTATCGATGCTATAATCATCAACACCTTTCAAAGTACAATTTTGAAAAAAAAAAAAAGAAAAACATCTACGTCCAACGCCTTATAAAATTATTCGACATATTTTACGTTGTATTTGATCGATTTAAAAGAATAAGGATTCATAAAAGGTAAAAAGTCGAATAAACTATGTACGTCAGGAGTCTGTGTGAACAAGAATTCATGTGTAGCGAAATTATTCGAAGGTTTTTTAGTCTAAGATAAGAACGATTTATAAATTGTCGAGAGGATTAATGAAATCTATGTTGTCTACTTTTGTTTTCTTGATAGTAAATATATTAGTGAATTGTGAATATTGCTAGCTGTTGTTTTATTTAAATAATTAAATATTTTTACAAATGTAGCTGCTTATGCTGATCTATATTGAAGCCAGTGTTCCATTATGAATTTTAAGTTCGATTATTTTCGGAACTCTACTAAACGTTTATACTAATATTGATCGCGTTTATTGGAGTCATAGGAAGAACTTAATCAAAGATCATTATTTGGCAGTGAGAAGACCGAAAGGAAAAATATCGAAAACAGAAAAATATTCTAGAAATTGATGTTTCTGGTAAATACTGATTCTAGTTAATAATATTGATTATCTTCAGAGCTTCACTACCTATATGTATATAATTCAAAATAACTGAAAACAATATATGCTTGATGAAAGAATACTAACAATAATGGCAGTGGCTTTACAAAGATTATTGTTGTTTTTGATCTGTTAACGGTGTATAAGAACGGAATTAAGTGGTTCGTGATGATGCAAATGAAGCTCTGAAGATGATCAAAATATTAGTGAAATATATATAGTTTATTATTTATTAAAGAATAAAAAGAAAAAAGCAATCTTTCAAACTCACTACTATGGTTATTTGTAGTATTCTATCAAATTCATATTGTTTCGAATGATTTAAAATGCTGACTCTAATCATATATAGCTTATTATTGATGTAATAGCACAGCAAACCAAAACAAATACTACTCAACCTTGAATACACAATCTTGAGGAACGATATTTTGGAGATCTTATGGATATAATTGAATATTTAGATGGTGTGTCATTTATTGTTGCTAAACAGCGAAACAAAAACACAACTATTTTTTGCGTTTTTTTTTATCTCTTAACTTCTGTATGATCTATGTGACAATATTAGTATTATGTCAAAAATAAAGAATATATTGAGAAACACAACAAGTGGACGAACGAAAAATAGTCAAGATGTTTAGAATAAAAGCGCAAAAGCTTTTTTAATGAGGTTCTGATGTGAGTGTGGAAGGATGCAAGTAGACACACACTAACACTTCAATGTACACCACACTCACCTATTTTTTTTCTTTTTTCTGCCGCTTAAATGTAAATGGCATCGGAAATACTGTCATCCACTTTACTTTTACATCGTACTACCAGAAAAATTTGAAATAGAGATCCCTAATTCCAATTTCAAAACTAGCATTGGAATTGGTACACCCATAATTAGAAGAGCTACAGCTTATTTATGAACTCGTATTCTTTTTTCTTAATACAGATGAAAGCGCTTGTTAAAAAAGCATTTATTCTTTGATTATAAATTCCTTGTCTATTTTTAGCATCGACTAATTTTCTTAAACCCACTATCTTGTTCATTGAAATATTAAATATGTTTTCTTTTTTGGTCTCTCTAAAGCACAACAGATTATTAACATTTAGAAGACAAACGACAAAAAGAAAATTCTCGACTTCGAAAGCGCAATGTAGTAGGTTAATTCACAAAAAAATGTATATCTGTAGGATGTTAATAGAGTCCATTTTTATCCTAATCTAAAATGAAGGAAAAGCGTAGAAATAAAGTGAGTGCCAATTTTTCCCATATGATGCTTTTAGATTGAAATCAAAATAAAGAGACTCAATTCAGATAAAAATCCTTTTTTCAAATCTTTTTTAGTCAGCACATTTTCAAGCGTAAGCTACAACAAATTCTTTCGTTTATCGTAATCAAAATTAGCATAATAATTAGGTAATAGTTAGTTACATTTTAATATACAATATCAATAGAATTCATTCTTTGATTTCCTTTATGACATAATAGAACTCTCAATACATGCATTGTATTTTATCAACACATTTACTGTGAAAATTTATTCAAAGTTCATATTTCTTTCATAAAAAAATCAAAAAAAATTATTTCGGGTTTTTATACAACATACGAAATATTTTAATAAAATTGACTTGATTAAGATCGAAGCTCAAAACGTCTAACGTTGTCATCACTGTTCACTCCACATGTAATATCTCGGCTATATTTTTCTCTTGAGTTAAGCGTATGTATAATTATATAGATTACACTCAATTGATCAGTATTTTTTAATAAATGCTCACTAAGTCTTCTAATAAATACTCAGTAACTTTTGCTCAATAAATATTTAGTTTTAGCATAGTAAATAGTTTGAAAAACTCAATAATTCATTTTAAAAGATTCAGTATTTGAGGATTTGGGATGTGGTTGTCGGTGTCAACCTTCTTGACAGCAGCACCAACATCTACACCTGCACGCCACACTCAGTCTCACACTCAAATCCATATCCAGAACCATAACCACATCTCAATGCCACAAATACACAAAAATTATTAATTTGCTCATCAAACATAATAGTTGCCGAGTCCTGAACATTTAGTTTGTTCTCTAATTTTATTAACTTAATGAACAATTATTTGTTAATTTTGAACTAAACCATATTTTATTCTACAAAAATCTATCAAAAAAAGTGATGTATCATTCTTCTCCATCCAGTATTTTAAAGTACATATAATTTTGACGAAAGATAAACAGACTATTTTTTTAAAAAAAATAATTTAATCAAATGATTTTTCTATTATTTTAGAATAAAAATAAATATATTATTAATCACTGTAAAAGCTTCAAATATGATAGTTAGTGTAATGTATTTATTAAGGATTTCTAAATATCTTACAAAGATAAAAACTAATCACCATTTAAGAATATGCAATCATAGAAAAAAAAACAGGATAATTCAAAAAGCGAATTCTATGAGGATGCATTATAACTTGTGCAAATGAACAACTGTTTTTGTTGATATAGCTAACATATTATGTCCGAATTCAATCAAACAACATGGAGCTGGTGTATATGAAACTTCTGATTTCATTACTCCATCTTTTGTTATATGTAAAAGACGTGAATCACTATGATCAGCTACAAGCCATTCATTATGATTAATTGAACAAAATCGATATGCTTGTTTCTCATTATAAATAATATCAAGTGGAAGTGACCAAATACGATCAAATGTTGTCGAAGATCTTAATTCAATACGTAAAACTCTTTTTGCATCATTACTAATCATTAGAGCAAGTTTATTATCCTTATAAATAATACCATCAATTGCCTCATCATTCGTACATAAATCAGGAGATGACCATCTTTTAAAAAATACTATTGAAGGTAATAAATTAAATTGTAAAAGTGATGAATGATAAACTTTTGTTGATAAATATAGAGAAGTATCAGAACATGTACAAGAAAACCATTGTTGCCATTGAATTGAACGAACTTTATCGATTGTCATATTTCCTTGATTTAGAAGAAATACTTCATTTTCATTTATGATTATAAATCGTTTTAATGCCAATGAATAGCACATATCATAAATTGGTCCATGTTTCCATGGAACTTGCTTAGGTGTTGTTAATTCTTCATCAACTAAAAGTAAATTACCTTCATGATGTAATAATAAAAATTTATTATCAGTAGCTAATGGTGTAAAACTTCGATCATTACGATCAATTATTCTATATATAGGTGGCAGATTTGATACATGAAATGTTTGATCAAAATTAATTAAATTTTTTTCTAATGTTAAAGGCTTTGTTTGAATTTGAAAATCATTATTTATTTTATTTATATCTTTGCGTAAACCTTGAATTTCAAATGTTAATAAATTAATTTGTTCATGTGTTATTTCTTTTTCTTGTATAAATGATTCTATTTTTGCATAAGTTTCATTGAATGTATTTTTTAACTTTTTGACTTGTTCATTTAAATATAAATCTAATTCTTTTATCTTTTTTTCAAAATACATATCAATCATTTGATGAGATTTTATACGCCATTTGTCAAGCTTTTGATAGAAAACATCATATAAATTCTTAGGATTTAATTCATGTATTTCATCATTCATTTTATTAACTTCAACTATTAATGGATTTATTTGTAATTGAGTTAGTGTAGTATGTTCAATCATATGTTCTCGACAAAAATTTAATTGACAACCATGACATAATGCATATGATGCACGTGCACATGTTGCAATTGAACATTTTTCAGCCATTATTTTCTAAATAAACATAAATATTAAATATAAAATAAAAAGCAAATGTTAACAAAAAGAAAAAAGTAACATGAATTCACTTTGTTTACAAAAGAAAGAAAAGCTTCGAGTGATCCTTGAATGATCAAGCACATATCAATATCTCATATAGCTAAAAATGAACTTTTTCATAAATTATGCGTCATAATTATAGCTCAAATATAACAAAAAACAATATATATATATATATAAATATAACGGATGAACCATCAATAATTACACTCTCAGTATTTTCAAAATTTTATCTTCTATTATTCGTTTAATTGAAACATCTTTATTTTTCTCAAAAGATAGCACTTGAAATTCTGCACAAAATCGTATGCTTTATTTAACAACTATGATCTCTTCCAATTTTTTCGTATCAGACTTAATTGTATAATAAAAAATGAGTACAGAATATGAAATATTTTTTCAATTCTTGTGCCAGAACATTTTATTTATCTTGAAAATATTGCTTTTATTGTTATATGTTTCTCGCTCATAATTTCAGCCAGCTTATTCCATAAACTGTCATCTAATGAACATGAGTCAGGTGCATTTGATGATCGACAGTTCTTTGCAATAAATATAGGACAGTGATTAGCACAACGTTTTTGGACTGTAGTAATGCCTGTGTACCTTGAAAACATTCTGATAACATCCATTTTGCAATATCAGGTTACTCGTTTTGCGCAGATCAATCACGTTGACTTTTTTGTTGGCCGATTTATTGATGGGAAATAGACAAGATCTTCCTGCGATAGCAGCAGTACGCACTTTGTTTCAACAGACAATTATCTGATTGACACTCGTTTCTTGTAACGAGATACGCTATTTTATCTCTGGCGTATTCAATTACGCTCAACATATGTGTGAAGGACTGCGATACTTAGAGAGCCAATAATGTTGATCATTATTATTCACAAATTATTTGTTGACTTAAAAACTATTCTACATAAACTACAATAACCTGTTTTTTTATTTATTCAAAGATGACTTTCATATTTATATTTACATCTTTTTGCATGTCTTTAGTTTTCATCTTTTTTTCAAACATATCTAAAATAAGTTTTGCATTCAATCATAAATCATTTATGTAGAATTTCAAGCACTCTCTATTGATAAAGAAAGATTTTTCGCTCAAGCGAATAATAGACGGAGAGCATTGAAAATATTAGTAATGCGATTATTTGTGTTCTACCCCTTATATAAAATACATAGAAGGAAAATCTTTTTTTTTCAAAGTGCTGTCTCTAAGAATTAAAGTGTTTCAATTAGTAACTATAAACAAATTATTAGAAAACGCAAAAATCAAATCTTATATCTTAATCAATGAAAATCGAATAAAATTGTTTATTTTTTTTCCTAAAAAAACACTTACAGGTTGATTGTTACTTTATTTAGACCATATTTATCAATAAACCTTACCTTGAAAGCAAACAAAGTTATAATGTTAAAATTATACTTAATTAATTCTAGTGACGATCCGAGCGGAAGGAGGTATCAGATTTCGCTGTCCAATCGTGGAAAATTTTTATTTTTTCTCAGCGGAGCTGAAATTCTCTTTTTGAATTTCGTTAGGAGAAAGATATTATCTCTTTGTGAAAAATCATGACACTCCCTTCTCCTCATATGCTAACTGCTTCGGATCACCACTGATTGAACCAATCGCCACATGAATGTCTAATATTTTTTTATTAATTAGTAAGAAATGCTGAAGACAACTATTAACAATATATGATCAAGCGATATAAAAAGTATTTGCATAGTTAATATTTCTTTATTAAATAAAAATGATATGTACTTCAATACAGAAGTTGTATATTAAGGAAAATGATTGAATGATCTATTGTATTAATTTTTTCTAATAATTAAAATCTTTATTAAGTTTGATGATATGTGTAACAGTAAAATATTTAATTGTTAAGTTAATATATTGAATTAATAATTATAAAACAACTTATATAAATAAAAAACCATATTGTTAGAATAAGATCAGATTATAAAAATTTAGATAAAAGTTGTTAGCTAGTAATATAGTATTTACACTTTTATTTTTCTTGTTGTCTTTATATTAGTGTCACTATGCCAATTGTTTTTAAAAATGCACCATTCTTATTTTTGACAAAATAGAAAACGAATTTTCCGAAACGTTAGAAAAAATATGCCTAAAAACTTATGATTCATGATATACAGGACAGAGTATCTTTAGACTAAACACAGACAGCTTATTAGAAGCAACAAATGAAGTCATCGAAAATGATCATATAACATACTCAAATATAATTTTAAAAATACTATCTTATAAGAAACGTTTAATTATGTCTACTACATGCTATTTAGTGAGACAGAAATGTAGCAAAAAATAAAATTCAAAAGGACAAAAAGAATAAGATGCGCATTATATGATCAATTTCAAGAGCGTCAGTTTGATACATAAAAGTAAATTTATCTGAGAACAAGATCAAATAGAAATATAGAATTTGCCATGGTCTAATTGATTTAAAGAATACATTTCCAAATATAGGATTGCTATATTAGTTCCATGGAAATTTTTCAAAATAACTTCGACAAAAAAAGTTAGATGTTTAAGTGACAAAAATGAAACGAGAATGGATATCAAAAGCAACTAAAGTTGTATTAAATACAAGAACAGGTTTATCGAAATATAGAGTCAATCATAAATAGCAATACAATATAAAAACTATATTAATATGTTCACTGTATAAATCGAATGCTGTCATTTTTAATGAGTAATGGAGAAAAATTCAAAATTTTTATTTACAAAAATAATGTCAAAAAAGTGCTTAAAGTTAAAAGCATTGATTTCAAAAAGGATTTATATATTTTTTCGTCAATCACAAAATATCGCATGGTCAATATGTTCTAAAGTCTTTTTTCGAAGAGAAGATACTCATATATACACAATGTATTATCAATTAGTAAATAAATTGAGTTCGAAGAATAAAAGCAATATTTCTAGTAGTACGATTCATTGATAAAACCAAATATTTTTGACTTTAAAGTTCTCATATGTGCATATAATGTATGCATGAATCTTTATTAGAATAGATTCCAAAGCTTCCTTGAAGTCTATGGTCTTTGGTTTCAAGCCATATTTCTTGATGTTGTTTTCATGAATAAGAACTTTAAAGGCATTGCTATCATAGATAAAAATCAGATTTATGATAAAAAATACTGACTTAAATCATGATTAACTACAAGTTTTATCGCCATATGAAAACAAAATTTCAATTACTCCAATTTCTATAATCACATATAGAATAACGAAGTTAATTATAATCACGGTTCAACAGTATCAATTAATCGAAAGGCAAAGCTTGCTGTCAAAAGGTGATCTGCTGCACCGTAGGATTCAAGAAAACAATCACGATTCTTGACGATTAGTATATATTTAATGTGAAAAAATACACGAAAACAAAGAAAACGTCGAGCACTAATATCTATCTAACTGATTCATTGATAATTTTGACAAGAACTGTGTCACAGTAAGGTGACTATAAAGTAATGAGCGGGAGCAACTCTTTTGATTCAAACTACTTATGGAAAAACTGTAGTAAAACAAACCACGAAAGTGTGAGCTTGCGTTCAGTTTATAAAAATTGATTTTTACTACAGTTCAGTACATTTTTATTTTAAATATGATTTCCTAGATTAATTTACATGGAAGTAAACATATTCAATTGTTGCTTATCACATTGCTACTTATGGTTGATGCTGTCAAGAATATTTTGTCAAAAAAAGCATCTTTTTGAATTTAAATTTCAAATAAAATATTTAGTAAAAATTTTGTTTTTCTTCTTAGAGTATTTTGTATTTTAATGTGTACATATTGAAAAAATATATATTTATCGAGTTACGAATCTTCCTTTCATAATGTTATAGATTATTGGCGTAGCTCTAACTGAAATCAGTCTTGTCTCAATTATTATTTTATTTCATGAAATGTGAAATCTATAGTGAATAGTCTTGTCTAACACTTATTACTTTTCATCGCTGTTTGAGTTTTAGAATTTATTCATCAATAAATCCATACAAGACGCAACATTTGTGCATTTTGGCTTCCTACTTAATGTGCACCATCGTCTATTGCAAAATTTAATCGCATTAAGCTGTGTAAATATGCATTTGCAGTCAGTACATTATTCACGAGCAAAATCTAAGAATTTCAAAAAATTTGATATCTGAAAAAAAGCTCAAAAACTATCGGCAGATTTGACTCGAATAACTTCAATCTAGTGTGTTACTATGAATATTTGATAGATAGATTTAGTGTTACCAAATTGAATTTTGTATTGAGCTGCTAGATGTCGTGCTTGATCAATTCTTCATACATATATATATATATCATTAATTTAAAATTTTAATATATTTCTCATTATTTTCATTTAAAATTTCATATTCATCATTTAATAATATTGATTCGTTTTTTTTTCTAATCAATAAATAGCAGAACATTTTTATGAAACTACGCAACAATACATAAAAAATACTGGTAAAATGGCTTCTCAATACATTGATTGATTTAATAAATCATGTGTTTATCTGTCAACATTTTCTTTTAGATAAATTATATTATGGCTAGTACTAAAATGTTTACAAAAAATCATCATACATCAAATACATCTTCAACTTCATTTTTTCATCAACAGCAACAACAAGCATCAGCAAATCAAAATTTCGATGAAGATACAACACTGACACAAGAAATGCATGTTAAAATGGCAAAAAAAATCGCTCAATTGACAAAAGTAAGCATTGCAAAAAGAAGACTTTTATTTATATCTTTTCTTGTCTATTATTTGCAAATAAGTGAAAAAAAAAAACGAGCACCATGTCTTCAACAAACATATACATTGTGTAGTAAAAACAAAGCTTGAAAAAGAAAATTGTTTATATACTGTAAATGTTTAAACGGCTGCACCCGTTTCATTAATTGATGTTGTTTTATATATTGGAACAGTTGTGACAGTCGTTGTAGTAGAAGTGAATCCTTCTGCATCAAGAGCCGTATTAGGTGCAAGAATTTTACGTAAAAGTTCGTCTCGAAGACAACCTTCAATAAATTCAGTACGGTGAACTACATCTAAACATATATATATATATATAATATATATATAAAGATAAGTTCGATACAGAATTGAGTCTTTTACCAGCTTTATCTTTACTGAAACGTTGCATAATAAGGTTAACACGTTTATCAGGTGCTTTATCACCAGTACGATCTTCTTCATTAGCTAAATCATACATAGCTTCGATTATTTTAATCATATCTTTACGATTTATTTGTCCATCTTTATTTTGATCTAAAGTTAATAAAGAAATAATAATTTAAAAATGAAATAAAACAAAATTTTACCATAAATATCAAAAGCCATTCCTAATTTTTCTCGAAGACTTCCATGTTGAGATACACCAACAGCTTGTCTTAATAGACAAAAAATAAAATACTAATTAGAACTAAAAAAAGAAAAGTTAATTAATTCTGTTTACAAGAATTCAGTGAAATCAATCCAATTATTATTGTCTGTATCGAATGCTTTAAATACAAAATTACAATATTTATCAGCTTTACCCTCCGGATAAAATTTCTAATATGGAAAAAAAAAATTGAATAAAATTTACAAATTATTTAAATAGAAAAAAAAACTTACCTTATAAACATTAAGAAATTGTTTTTTATCTAGTTTACCCGACGGACAATCTTTAAGAAAACCAGTATGCCATGCTTGAATTTGTTCTTCTGAATATTTAGTATTGTCTTTTAATATTTTCATATCTTCTTCAGTTAATATAGTCGGATCTTTTTTGCCTTTACTACTTGATTTGTTGCCCATATTGTTAATATAAAAAAAAGAATAATCTAAAAAAAAGTAGTTTTTGTTCTTTCAAATTTCTGTTGTTTTTCTTTACTCTACAGTAAAAGTATCTAACGATAGTAAACAATCTACATAGATATTTTTTCTTATGCACACCTCAATAAAAATAAGAAGCTATATGTAATTTAAACATGCATGACGTACGGTTTGAAGTTTTTCTTTTTTTTTTTGTTTTTTTCGAATATATGTTACAGCGTCAGATTGTGTACAAATCATTTACAGGCAAGAGTGGCTATGCACAAAGTGCGCGACAAAAAAAAATGGTTACAGCACGTCTCGTGTGTAACGGGTAAAGACGAAGAAGAAAAGAAAAGAGTATAGAGAAGCGAACACATATACACGGAAAGAGAGGGAGAAAAAGAAAGCAAGCGAACGCGTTACGAACGAGTAAAAGAAATGTTGAAACCTTGTGCATGCATGCAGTGTGGCAATGGTTATGTTGTATACATACAGACACTGCGGTTTAATATGCGAGGCGTTGTACACTGTACATACGTTCGTTCTCTTCGATTCTTTATTTTTTCTACAGCAGTAATCATGAACAATATTGTAAGAAAGAGAATGCGACGAATAAAACGAAAAAAAATAATAATAATAACAGATACTTTGTGTCCATATCGGTAAAAGAAAATAGTATATGTCAATAGAAGGATTTGCTCTTTTCTTTTTTTCAATTCATATCGATTAGCTTGGCCTTCTCATGCATGCTAATCATATTTGAATAAGGAAGACAGTGCCCTTTTTATGTGCCAGTTGTTCTTGCTATAGCCATTAAAACTAACAAAAATATATTGTTACACTATAATACAAACATTAGAGATAACAATGTACTCTGATTTTTCTCTATTGACTCCTCTATCGCGTGCTGTTTTTTTTGTATGTTACGGTTTTGTTTATTTGATCATTGGTAACATCATTTTATCGCCAACCTTTGACAGATCGCTGTTTGAGTAGTTCTTTATTTCCACCTCTGTACATGCGTATACCGAATTTTGATAGGAAAAGAATGTAATCAGAAAGTAATCTTACTGACAGTTAGTAATGATAATTGGTAATCTTAAATGATAGTATAAATCATTTGTTAGTGGAAATTAGAAAAGTAATTATTGAAGTAGATCGAAAATAGAACATTGATGTGTTTATATATTTGCTCAAAGCTAAAAGAAAGGGAAAAAATAGAAAATCAATTAATATATCCTTTTAGAGTAAATAATGGAAAAAAGCACAGGTGTTTATTTATTCATGCATTAATGTAATACAAATATAAATTAAAAAAACAATCATTTCTATTAGTTTTTCTAGCTTTAAAAACAGATTTCATATGGAATATAATTAAAAATTGATTTTGAAATTTTATTTTCTTTGTCAAATATTTGTATTATTTACTGTTCACTATTGACTTCAGAATAACAATTATTAGACAAATAAGCCAAACTAACAAAAAAACATATGTTTAATATTTTTCGTAAGTGATAGAAGTTATTTGACATTTGTCGATGTGTTCTGTAATATACGATGATATTGCTCTTCTATCAACGATGCTTCAATCAAAGCTTGCTCGAGTTATAGACTTTAACCTATCAAACATGTTTGATGTATAATACAACTAGACATATAACGATAAAAACATACAACTTTCTTTTTCATTTAATAGAAAAAACGTTATTATCGAAAACTCATTTGTTCAAACATCTTATTTAATAATTCAGAAACAGTTATATAATCTTTGTTTAGAATACATTTTCCTATGGTATTAATAGTTCAATAGGATTCAATTAAAATAATCAATATAAACATTTCAGTAAAAATATTCTTGTAATAAAATGAGTATAATAAAGCAATTAATTTCTATAAAACTGATACAAAAGCTAATAGAACAAGAAACTCGAGTATAAAACATTACTTTGTAATATGATTATTTTTTCTGAGAATAATCGGATTTGTTTAACAGTGATTAATTATTCATAGATATTTTAATAACTCATACCTCTCGATTTATAAATTTATGAATAATTCACATTTATAAAAATTTTACTGATTTATTTGCATAATTCTGTAAATCTATGACATTTTTGGTACATTCATAATCAACATTGATTTTAGGCACGTAAAATATGATATTTTAACAGAATGTAATAACAAATAAAAGAAATGACAAACCCTAAAAATAAAAATGATGTCAACTAGTTTGACTTACGTCATGAACTATGAATATTTCTTCAATATTTAGGTCATTTATGCATTAAATACAAAAGCTGATGAACATGAAACAATAGTATCTAATTTAAAACAAACATTTGAACAGGAAAAACTTGCTTTAGCAAATAATGCTTCATCTAAAATTGATGATTTACTTCATCGTGTTGAAAAACTTTCATCAATTAAAAATACACAAAATTCTATATATGAAAATAAAATTCAAATGCTTGAAACCGATAAGTAAATTGTTTTTTTTTCCAATAAAGCTAAAAGATTTCAATTCCATCGAATATATTTTAGGCAAAATCATGCTAATGAACTTTTACGTATTCAACAATCATCGATTGAACATGAACATGAAATAGCTGAAGATTTTCGTTTAAAAATTGCTCATCTCAAACAAAATATCAATCAAATAAAACAATCTTATGATGAACGTTTATCAAATCTTAATAAAGAAAATAAAAAAACAATTGAAAAACTTCATGAAGAACATCAATTAGAAATTGATAATTTAAAAAGTGAATTAAAACGTTTATTTGATATTGAAAATGAAGCACAAACAAAATTTTATATACAAACAATTGAAGATTTAAAACGTGAACATAATGATTTATTAACAAGACAAAAACATCAACAAATGACACAAGATGAATTAGGACAAGAATATTTCAAAGAAAAACATCAATTAGAAAAACAAATTAAACTTTTTCAAGATCAAATCGAACAAATTAATATAAAATCTCAATTAGAATTAAGTGAACAAAAAAATCAATTAGATATTAAAATTAATGAATATAAACAATTATATGATGAATTTGAACAATATAAATTAAATTTTAATGCTAATTCAAGTGATATGACAGAACTTAATCAACAAGTAAGTGAACACAAAAAGAAAATTAGAAGAAGAAATTGATTATTATTTAATTTATTATTTAGTTAATAAAACAACGCAATGAATACGAAGAATTGAAAAAGAAATTAGATAAAACTAATCGTGAAATGAATACAGTTAAAGAACGATTTAATCGACAAGCTAATGAACTTGAAGATAAATTAAGTAAGAAATTAAGTTGAAAATAATATCTTTTCTTCTCTTATAAAGAAAATTCCTAAACTAATTAATCGCTTAATAATCTGATCTATGTCTATCATCTAGATCCTAATTAGCTATCAACACCTTGACAATAGTTCGGGCCCTTAGCATATTGCTGCTAAGATGCTATATTTTTCCAGTACTTTTTTAAGTCAATATCGTGGCTGTCCTTAGCGAAACTCATTATCAAATTTCGACACAAATCTTTGTATAGAGTTAGTCCTTAATAAGAATAGTTTATCTTAGGATGAAAGCGATGAAATGATCTGAAACTTTCATAATAACTTATTCTCATTAAGCTCCGTCTCTATATAATAAAGTTTCAAGTCGAAAATGAGTTTGCTTAGTGTTTTTAAAGTGTACCAAGACATTGACTAAAAAATTACTGTATAAACGCAGCATTTCAACAGCAATCAGCGAAAGACTCGAACTCATTTTTAGAGTGTTCATAGTTCATTAGCGTTTACATTATGTAGATTGTCTCCTATTGACAGCAATTAACCAGTTGGAGAACTTTGCTCCCCTCCCCTCGTTAGTTTGAATTGAAATATTAACGTTTGATATTCTTGAGAAAATTTTCCCTAGTATTCATTTCTTTTCTGTGTATTTAATAAGAAAACTAACTTGTAAGAAGCTATTAATTCAAAAAATGGAGAGCTCTTTTTATCTTGTGAAAAAAGTCAAATCGTGTAAAAAAAAACACATTTGAATTGCAACGATCGTTGTGCTTCTTTTTTTGGTTTCTTTCTTTTAATAAATCAATTCAACAGGAACTCTCTGTATGAGAATTCACCATGTCTAATAATGAAAAAATTGAACTTAAAATATCTCCTTGACCTTTTCTGTTTTACCTTTCATTGACACAACAATTTGTGGAAATTTAAGATACGAAAATTTGAATGTAGATTGAATAGTTTATGAATTCAAGAATAAGAATCAAAAGAAACGATCATCACTTGCACAACATGCCTCTCCATCACTTGAAAAGACAATTATATATTCAAAAGCTTAAATTTAATACATATCAAACTACAATGCTCTCGAAAATTCATTCATTTCTATGTGCAATATGATCTTTTTTTTTAATAAAAACCAAATTGAATTTGTTGCATAAGAAAAAAGCAAAGAATGAAATGAAAAAGATACATCCTTCACATGTACTTGTGATTTCTAGTTTCACAGGTTTTATTTCTTCTGCTATAAAATCATGCTTTGCAAAGAGATCTCATCGAATAAATTGATCGGACTCTTACATCATTAATAAGTTTTTCAATAAAATGCTGTAATCTCCCCTTTGGATTATCTTCAAATTGACTTACAAGTGTCAAACACTTATTTTGCATAAATAAAGTTCTCAACGGAACTCGTTTATTTTGAAAGTATCAGATTTTCTAATATATCTTATCTTCAAATATCATAATACAAAAAAATTTGTTATGCAAAAAAAAGCAAACAGTATTCTTATATTCATATTTTACAACAGGAAATGTTAGAAAGTTTGATAATTTCATAATGAACTAGTCTAGTTGCGAACTTTATTCGTATGAAATTCGAACTCGAAAGTCAATTTTCACGATTATTTGAGAGAGGCTATGGTTTTTTATTGAACAACTTACTAAAATGATCATAATTCGAGAAGATATACCTATGAAAGCTGTACCTAGTCTTAAGTTACCCAACAAAAATCGATCTTGAACCACGCACATTCAAGTCACATGCAATTTTCAGTCATATATCATGATGTTTTCAAGAATTATTCAACAAACCAGGATCAAAACTAGTTCATTTGACAACCGAAAATTATCTATACACCTTGATTCTATATACTTAATTTCTTTTTGTTTGAAAATGCATGCCAGACTACATTTCCTAGACAAGTTTTATTTTTAAATACTTATTTTCTACGCAGATGAATGGATGACTGGTTGAATACCTTCAAAGCCTTTTAAAAATGTTCATCTTTTTATAGAAGTGCTTTTTTTTGTGTCATAATAAAAAGACTTAATTCAAAAAATGCGCACTACAGTTTCATGTACTCTTTCAGATGAAAAAAACAACAGCAATTATCTACAATGTAGCTTTTTCAAGAATGCTGGAGCGAGCGATCTAAAAATATCATAAGAAAATTTCCTAACCATTTCTAAAAAACAAGATAGTAAATAAAAAATCATGTCTTTATTGAAAGATCAGACTACGGATTATCAAATCAATGTCAATTTTTCTGTCGAAAAGGTTTAATAGAGTCTATCTGATGGTATAATGTCCTATTTACAATTCATAAGATTTTTACTTTTCCTTATCGTCTTCCTTTGTCAAAACCAAAATTATGAAAATCATATCAATACCTCTCTTTTTTACAGTTAATAATATTAATGTATTTATAATAATTATATGATTATAGAACTTCTCAAAGATAAAGATTCTTTAAATCATCAATTAGAAGATGATTTAACAAATAGTCGTAAAGAATTAGAACTAACAAAACAACGTTTACGACAAATCGAAGAAGATCAACATGCTCAATTATCTCAATCAGAATCAACAACAAATTATCTCGAACGACGTATTCATGAATTGGATAAAGTATTAATCTTTTGTTGTTGTTTCTTTTTTTTCTCTTAAACTTCTTCTTTGTCTTTAACATAGACAATACATCAATTAACAATTGAAAAACAACAAGTTATGTTAAAATATGATCGTGAATTAACAGATTTACGTGAAACTTATGAAAATCAGGTAACATTATGTAAGAAAGAAATGCAAAATGAACTTGATCGTTTAAATGAACATTATCAACAATTATCAAATGATGAACAAATACGAGCACGTACAACATTAGAATTAAAACAACAAGTTTGATTTAAATATTAAATTATTAAATAAAATTTATTTTATTTTTTAAATATTTTTAGGAACTTCGTCAAGAATTTGAAATAGAAAAAGCAAATCTTCTTGCACAATGGAAAAATGAAATTAATTTAAATAAAACAGAACAAAATGAAATTAATCAACAATTAAATCAATTAAAAGGAAATTATACAAAACAAGTACATAGTTTTTCTTTGTTATAAAAAAAAATATACTTCTATCAATAATTTTATTTTATCTAGATTGATGAATTAAAAAAACAATTAGAAAATAATAAAAATGAATATTCAAATATTCAAAAACAATTCAATGATACTCAATCATTAAATTCTGAATATAAAAAACAAATTGAAAAACTTCATTTAGATTTAGAACAACAATTAAAAACAAAAGAACAAATTCAAGTATAAGATTTTTCTTATTTTCGAACAATTTAATTCAGACAAATAAAAATATTTTTCTAGATTGAATTTGATCATTTAAAAAAACAATATCATGATTTAGAAATCGGTTCAACAAATGAATTAAAAGATAAGATAGAAAAATTAACATCAGAAATAAATGAAAAATGGTCAAAAAAAATTAAGTAATACATCTAAAGACGAAATCAAACTTGTTATTTTTTGGAATATTTAACTTTTTTTTTTTTTTAATTTATATAGATCAGATTATGAAAAAATTCGAAAAGAACTTACACAACAAAAAGATGAAGAAAGATTAAAAGCAATTGAAGAATTACAAAGACAAAAACAAAATGATTTAACATTAGCACGAAATCAAATAAATGAACTTGAACAACAAGTAAATTAAATAAACGAATTTTAGAAATAGTTAATAGGAAATTAAAATTATTTGAAAGAAAAGTCGAAATCATTTCGAAACTTTTTTTTTGTATTAGGATTAAAGATATTTCCCTTTTAAAGATATAATTGTTTTCTTACAATTAGTCATTATACAGGCAAAAAAAAAGTAGTGTTTTATTGAGACTTTCACTTCTAAAGGAACAATTTAAAATTTTGCTAGGGCGAACATCTATCTTTTGGGAGTACAGACACACTGTACGCGATATATTAACAACAAACGCGGTGAGAGCCAATTCAATTTTCGAAGAAGAACTACCCTCTAGATAGAATCTATCCAGTTCAAAACTTTCGGACTCTCACCCAATCGAGTCCGGGAGAAATTCAACGGGTTCTACCTCTCGATCTTTACTCTGGATACAATACTGAAAAATATTCAAATAGAGATTTTAATTTGATTTGACATCGACATAAGAGTTTGCAAACTTTACAAAAATTAAATGCTTCTTTCCTTTTGAATTTCAAGATTTCGAGAAAAGAAACGAGTCAATTTTATGAAAATTTTCAATCTATCATAAAAATCATCATGTAAATATGTAAACAGAATTTAAATGAATATTTTATTCTCTTCCAGATAGTAGATAATATTTGAAGAATGAGATATGCAACTTTTTCAAAGATTACTGAAGTTCATCTGTACCACTGAGATACAACTGAAAATCGAAATGACAATGAAGACTTCTCTTCTCATCAGTCTCAAACTGATTCAGACTAACAATCAGCTGATAGAACTAGACATGCATCAAAGCTAAACAGTTCGAGTTTAGTGCATATCTATTCCATACGAAATTCGATTAATGAACCATGAGAGAAAGAATTCTGAGAAAAGAAAAGCGCCAGTTTTCGAATCCTATAGGACTGTATGAAGATTAGTTTTTAAGAGTACTATCTTAACAAGTACAAATCCTACATTAAATGATAGACGCCGAATTTCCGACGACTCTCTTTTAAAAAGTTATATGCATAACAAAAAAAGGAAAAAAACGAAACTTATCATAGTATTGATAAAAAACGCACTTTTTTTTTTAGATTTTTTGTCATGCATATAACTGTTTGAAGGATGGCCTTGGGAAATGTTCCAATCCCTTATTTACTGCAAGATTTTGTGCTCTTTAAGATAGGACTCTTAACAACTAACTTTCACACAGTTTCCTAGAACGGGAAAACTACCGCGTATGATTTTTTAAAAACTTTCCTCTCATAGTTCATCTAGCAAATTTTTGTACGGAATGTATTTAATAGAGAATTTCATTGGCTATTTGAATTTGAATTTAAGTTGAATCTTTGGTATTGTAGAAAAAAAAACCCATAAATATTTTGGGCTCACCCTGTTGACCAATACTATACAGCTCATAATAAAATTTAATTTCTTGCGTTCATGTTCGAAATCGTCTTTTATAAAGATGGATTACTTTATCCATAAAAGATCAAGAAGATATAACATTTTGAATTTTTTCTTGTCTCATCAGTATATGTTAAAACGATGAGTCATCTTAAAAAATGTTTTCATATTTAATTTAGTTACAACAAATACAAAGTCAACTTCTTAATCAACAACAAAAATCCAAAGAAGAAAGTTTATTGGCATTACAAAATGCTAATGAAGATAAACGTCGTACAATAAATGAATTTCAAATGCGCATACAAGATTTAACCACACAAATTCAAAGATTAGAGGGTAAAACTCAAGAAGATTTACTTCAACAAAAACTACAATTAGAAAAAGAACATATTGTAAGTTTCCAGATGTCTCTTTTATATTAAATAGACTTAAGAAAAATATTCCTTTTATAGAATCAAATAAATGAATTGAAAGGTCGTCATATGGAAGACATACGTGGCCAACAACTTGCTTATAATACTCATTTAGAAACAATTCGTGCTGATCATGAACGAACATTAGCGTTGGAAATCGAAAAACATAATGTTCAACATCAATCGAATATTGGTAAAGACATAATCATTTACTTAAGAGAGTCTCTAATTAAAAAAAAAAAAGAAATCAATTTTCGTCAAAAAAGGATTTTTGAGATAAATATATACACGTGTTTCCGAAGTTTGCTGGTGTACAAATTTATAAAAATTATTTTAATTCTCAAAGATCATTATGAGTTTTATGAATGAACTTTGAAACTATCTCTTGTAGAATTAATTCTGCAAAATCGACAAACAGTTTTCAGAGGTAATCAAACCCTGATCATCTCAGAAACACACTTTTGAGATTTCCATTGATTGAAGGATATGGGTGTCGATACTCTGTTCATTCATACTTCACACACATCTACGTCCATATCCACACTTCACACACATCTACAGTCAAATCCACACTTGCAAATTATGTTTTATACCAAGTAAAAATACCATATTTAATATGACTTATTAGTAAAAACTAATCATAGTTTTCATTATTTAAAAAAACTGTAAAGCAACAAATAAATTTCAAAAATGAATTTATGACTGTTCTATCTATATATCGTTGTTCAATGGTAAATAGTAGGATGCTGACGGTGATGTAAATATCTGTATGCAAGTGAAGACAAGGCCGATATATCACACTCAACACCTAAACCGGTTCACATCAATCAGAGCTGTAAGAAATACACTTCAATAACCAAATCGTAGAATAAATTTGCAATTCACTCATATATGCACATATAACGCTTGAACAATAGACGTGAGCAAATCAAAAGAAGAATGTTTTAACCATTCAATTCTAGCAGTCTCATGCTATGAATCAGTCTTTTTACACCTTATTTTTCACAATTAAATTTTTTCTTTTATTTGTTTATCCATTAATTTTTTACTGCGATGTGCATCGTACGAGTACAGTGTAATGTACATTAATAGGTGTATTTCGATTAATATATAATATATTTATGGTTCACCTTCATTTTTAATAATAGGGTATGAACTATAATTTTTTAAGCATAATAAAGCCTAGTGGTCCCAAAAAATTTGAAACCAAGAACTGAAATTGGAACTGTTTTTTTCAGTTTCTCCTATCTGAAGCCGAAAATCTTTGGAACCAAAACTTTTAATTGACTGTCTGTATCATCTACATTTCTTTATTGTTCGATGATTTTTCAAGAAAAAAAATTTTCATTTATTCACTACACAGAATTCTGCCCGTAACGCAAAATGCTAAGCAAATAACTTATTCACTTCTACTTCTAGTAGGAGTAAGCATATATATGTCGTGCCGAAGTTAGACTTCTTGCCGAAGTTATAACTTCGACAAAATTTTTGCCGAAGTTAC
>CAJNOP010001434.1:0-21806 GCA_905250075.1 Rotaria sp. Silwood1
TTAAATTTTTAAACATGATTTGAAATAATCGTTACTCATATTCGATTATTTACGTTTTCATCGATTAATAATCATATTGATAAGAAAATAGGTTTTTTTTCTAAGTTATCGATATATATATATATTCGATAAAAAAATATTTGAAATGATTTTTATTTAATAATATATTGATAAATCTCGAAATAAAATGTTTAATTAAATTTAATTCTATATCGAACAATCGAAAATTGAATTTGTTTCAGATTTTATTTCAAAGACTTTTAAATAAAATAAACAAAAAAATCTCTTAAGAAATCTTCATTTGATAAGAAGTGAAAAAGAAAATTTTTAATTAAAAAAAACTAAAATAAAAAATGATATGTTAATAATAAAGTCGATTAAAATGATATATATATAAATAAAATCTTCTAATAGAATGTTACCTTTAAGGATATAATCGAATTTGGCTAATTTGACATAATCATAAATAAAAGAAAAAACTAGAAATAAGTAAATGAAATGAAGCAATAAGATCATTGATAGTTGATGGATAAATTGTTTTAGCTGATGCATATATTGTCCATATAAGTGAATATGAATCTTGATGTGAACATTTATTTAATTTATTTTTTATATTTAATTTAGGATTTATTTGATTTGATGTTCTTTTATATTGATTTCCACCAAATCTTTCAATAAATATTTTTGTATATTTTTCAAATATAATTGATCATATATTAAAAACATGTTCAGCACTTGATCGATTTTTGATCAAATTGAATCAGGTAAATTGACCATATCTTCACATTTATGTAATTTATCAAAAAAAAACAAATAATTTTAAATGATTAACACTTTTTAATAAACGTGATAGAGATATTGGATTATTCTGATTTGTTGTTAGATGTTTATATCTTCTACATGATACATATAATGAAATAGCTAACCAATGTAACTGATCACCTTCTAGAACATAATGCTTACGAATATGTTCATATGAACGCCATCATCTAACTTTGTTTCCATATCCATATTTAAATCAAGACATGATTTTGAATATAACATTTCAATTGATTCATCATCTTTATTTGACATTTTAGCTTTTTTTTATTCTAAAATAATCAAAAAAAAACAAAATGATTGACATTGGCTGTGGGTGTGGGTATTTTACTTACACCAAAGATAGAGACGAAATGTTTTTGTTTTGCTGATTCATAAAGGGTGCAACAAATATCCATGTTTCCATTCATTTACACAAATTGAAAAAGAATCAGAAGGCCATCACTATCATCCTCATTATCATTAAAATTGACAAGAAAAATTTTAAACCATATGCTAGTGGCACATCGTCCTCTACGACAAGTAAGTCAAATAAGTCATCCACAGCTGCAGCACCAACGATAGTTGTGAGTAGAAGAGCTGGATGTGGGTATGAGTGTCTTTTTTTGTTGAACACCCACATATACACCCTATTAGAGCTGTAACAAGAAGCGATGAATATTTATGTGTCTATTCTTATCTACATAAAACTGTGCATGGGTATAAATAGAAAGTTTTTTTTTGTTTAATTTAGAAGAAGTCGATGGCCATATAAAGGTCATACCTTCAATAATAAGTTGTTTCGTTGCAATAGGATTGTTATCAGTGACTGTTATGATCACATCAACAATGAATTTCTTTCTTTATCACCATCTATCGTTGTTTGGCATCAAATAAAATCACTTAGTATTATACTCAACCATTCAATTCAACTCATCTTTGTCTTTTTGCAAACGACTAATCTACATACTCTGGAACTGCATTATAGATCAGAATATGATACTAAACGTTATTTGAAAGAGAAAAACTTAATCTATCTATTCGATAATATTTCTTTGTGCAGAATGCTTATGTCAAATGGCTTACGATAACTCAATCTTTTTCCTGTTTTGTGACAACCAAATTTGGTAAACATTGCCTATTTAATTGTCGAGCTACTTCCTCATTTGCAAGTCATTGTTCTTACTATTAATGGCGAAGATGAATATGATCAACTTTATGAGAAACAATTGCATGATCTGCAAAGTTCAAATACTCATTCTTTATATACTTTTTGTATGATTATAATAAAATGAAACTGCTAATATTTCTTTATTTCTTTGTACTTAGACGTGTTTTGTGAAAGAATCATAAGAAGTTTTCAACATGAATAAAGCAAAACTTTTTAAATTTTGTTTCGTAAGTTAAATCAGATGAAAAGATCTTCTGTGTTTGATATTAAATTATACTAATATTCTTTATTAGTTGTACAATAGAATGTATACAAAAATTACTCCTACATGAAAACAATAACATTAATATTTGACCAAAAGATATTTTTTATTATTAATAATCAATTTATTTCCAGTTACATTTTGATACCAAACGCTATTTTAATTCCTCTTTCCTTTATCATCTTGTTCTATTTCCTTTCTCACATATAACTGACTGAAAATAAACAACTTGAAATGTATTCTATTTTTGAATATTCTTACAATAAATAATTATATTATTTCAAATTTATCCTTATATTAATATTTTAAAAGTTAAAACTTATTACAACATTTCATTGTTCAATAACAGTAACATATTTAAACTAGACCTCTACTCAAACTAAGCACGAGTAGAAAAGACGCCTGACTGCAGAATTTTCATAATCCTCATATATGTTCATAGTTATTTTTTAAAATCTAATTTATCTCTTATTAATAAATGAAGTTGGACATTGATTGATAACGAATATCAATTGCATATCCCTTTATTAGAACATTATTGTTCTTTTTACTTTGTATATATAGTAAATCTTCGAGACTCTTTCATGGATAAAGTTAATTTATACAAAACGATAATTAACGTGTATATGCATATAAGATACGACATATCAATGGTCACTAAAATACTAAGTCATTTATAACTATATAAAGAAATTACCAGCTGTTAATTACCATTTATTTTTGTTCTTGCATCTTCCGCACGGGTGCCAAAGAAAAATAAATTTCAGATGTGCTCTACGCACATTCTCACGAGTTTGACAAGCTTTTTTGTGGGATGTGGGTAAATCTCCTGTTTCTGACCTCATCCAAACTCACCCACACCAAAATCAGTTTTTTCAATGTAGAAACTCTCAGTTACAGCTGATAGTTTGATGTAAGAAACCTTACAAGCATTTGTCTCATTACCATTTTGATGTAGATAAACATATATGACAAGTTAATCTAAGAAGACAATGAATTTATAAACTGTTCATTGATTGAAATATATAATTTTGTAGAATGCATCAATCTGGTTCAATGTTATTTTCCTATCGTACTAATCTCCAATAACTAATTTCATCTTACATTTCATTGAGAAGATTTTTTTTCATTACAGCTTTATGTGTTTTTATCTGAATAGATTTAATACAAAATTTATCGTTTCAATGGAATAATATTCATCATATTAGATGATTATGATTTTAATTTTGTAACATTCTTTATATTCCTAAAGGTATTCATATTGACAATCTTATGGTTGAAAAGTTTCCTGTTTTGAAATTTTGTTGTCTCATATCCTACTTGCTTGGATATATTTTTCGACAATTTTTGCAGCTTTAATTAAAATTATCTTAGTGTTCTTTTTAAAATTCAATAGAAGATGCTAGATAAATGAATATTATTCCATTGAAATGATAAGTCTCCTATAAAACATTTGCAGAGGTGAAACACATAGTGATGTTATGAAAAACAATTTTTCTCAAAAATATAAGACGAAATTATTCACTCAAAATTGATAACATAAATGCAATAGAGAAAAACATCTTTTGTAGAACTTTAAAAGATCTATGAAAAAAGAAATAGAGGAGGCAGATCAAACGAATTGATTCAGTCATCTATAGATAATCAGATCAAAGTGAAAGTTTTGTAAATCTTCTAACTTTCTTCTTAACTGATGATTTACTTCGAAAATATTGATATCAAATGCGATCAAAATTTGATGCTTTTCTTTAACTAAAAATTAATTGACTAAAGACAATAGTTCCTTGAAAAGAGCAACAACAATTATATTCGATATGGAAAGAAAAATGCATGCGTAGTCTGTGGAACCATGAGTCTTCTTTAAAAGACAACAGTTGACGAAATTAACTTTATCATTCACTGGACTTATCTCAATGTACGAGGAAACAGTAGTTAAGAAAAAACACATTTTTTATATGAGCGCATTTTTTATTGATAAATTTACTAGCAATCAAAAAATTTGTGTATAAGTACTACATTGTATGGAAATAACTATTAAGGCTAATGATTCAAATGTTTCTTTGACTAGTGAATACTTCAGTAGGAATTAACAGACATGTTTTTTTTTGTTTTGTTTTCAATGCATAGTTTTTAAAACAATCAATGACATAACTATTAACTATTTCTACCAGCGTTCTGCAAGATTTCAGCATCATCATTTTAAAGATCGTGACCTTGCAAAGTTCTCTTTTTTTTTTGAATAACTTTTGAAAAATTGATATTCCAACTGAATTTCGTCGATGGCGAATGCCTGAGAAAGGATGTCTTTGCAAGAGTTCAAGAAATGTCATATTGGAGAAAATCAGGTAATCTTATATTACAATAAAACAGACTTTGCTGACATTAAATGTGTGGCAATAAAATCGGATTATCGAGTTTATGATCCTGATGATTCTTAAAAGTAGATATCAATGACAATTATTAGCTAGAAAAATGTGAATGAGATTGATTGATCTATTCAGAAGAGACAGACAATAAACTGTAACTGTGGAAAAATATTTTCTTAGTCTAGAATATTTTCAACGACTTGTTTGTTGAAACAAAACGCAAACTAAATTGATAATTGTCCCAAAATCAAAAAAAAAGAAACACTTCTTCAGAAGAAAAAGTGAAGAATACAACGAATTCCTAGACAATAGAATGTATGGCTTTGTAGATGAACCGGAAACTCACACCTTATTGTATATATTTCTGTTTAAATTAAATTTTACAAGAAAAAATTTCTCTATTTTGTATCGTCACATGTATGCAAAGTTTACTGTGTCAACAACAAAAAAAAATATTTGAAGCAAAGTTAGAACACAAAATTTAAATCACGAAAGTAGATTGTGAGCAAAAAAGTTTTGAAGCTAATCGTCTCTTCTATTCTCAGTAATGAAAATAGAACAGGATTCAACATCATACTATTCATTGAAACAACGACTTCTTCCATAAACAGATATTAGTAATTTTGAAAAAATGAATAAATATAGATAGGCATATGAAAAAAAAATGATTAGCTAAGATATAATCATTTTTGTAAAGTTGTGATGTTATATGTGATTATCAAACGATGTTCGATGGAATATTTTGCAAAGCGATCAATTTACATTTTGTAAACATTTACCAATAATCCAGAAGTAAATTTTAAAAAAAGTTAAATAAATTTAAAATAAAATCTAAATATGTTTCAAGTATTCTAGAATGTGTTTACAAGCCTTTTAGTATCTTTAGAATGTAACAGGAACATGGTGCGATCATTTTCTTACAGAATATTCTTTAGTGATGATCGGATTTTCGTTATTTATGATTTATTTTTTCTGAAATCTTGCATTTTGATGATTGTATTGCTGAGTTTTAACTTATGCTTTTCATTAAAAAAAATCTCAGAAATTTACAATCTAAAATAATTTTACAGGATAATATCGCGCTTGTCAGGCATCGAACTGAACTCAAACCTGTGGAAGTTGGTTTGATTCCTTTCCCTGATAGTTATCTTTAAATACTGTCAATGATGAATTGCTTTTTACATTAAAATATTCAATTGTTTTTCTTTATTATGAAATTTTTTTTGTATTGATAATAAAATAATAAAAAATACGAATAATAAATCAAGAAAAAAGAATTATTATTCGAATAAAAAGAAACAATTGTGTAGTGTGAGACTTTTTGAATTTATCATTTTCAGTAGATTTTCAGAAAACAGTTCAATAGGATGAAGTATGGTAGCTGCTTTTACATATAATCTACTAAACCAAAACGATTCGAAGAGTGTAGATGTGGTTAAACGGCATATCAACATCTATACTCACATTCTTCTTGATATTATTAAAAGTACTGGTTATAAATGCAAGTTTTAATCCAGATGTTGTGCAACTTTCTCTTAAACTCTAACGGCATGGTTTAAAAAAGTCTTCGTTAAAACTTCAATGGTTAAAATATGTTTAATAGATACATGTAATCGACTTATTTACTAGTTAAATCAATGATTGAAATCATAATAAAACATACAATATGAAATATAAATCAATAAGCCAAACAGAAATTAGAGCACAAAATAAATGACAATCTATTCTGATTGGTTTAGAAAATTCAGATATGATTGTTATAATAGAGACCGATTCTAGTAAAAAGAAAAAAGTAGATAAATTAATTCTTGTTGTTATGTTTCCATTTTATGAATTGATATTCTTAGTGTTTATTGAGAATGTGGGTATGGATGACAGAGAGAGAGAGTATATGATTCATCAATATATCCAAACAACATCTACATCTACATCAAGACTATGATAAGATATATCGTATTTTGAATGTGTTCAAGTAAATCAGCATATAATTTTCCTAGATTCGATTCATTTATGAATGCTTGTTCGAATTGACGTCAATGTTCAATATTCGTTTATTAAAATAAATAAAATAGATTTTTTTTTATTGATATAATTCATGTTTGCAGGTTTTGTTTTAATATACCTGCATATACTATTTTCGATCAGCAATAAGAAATAAACGATTGTCTGATTCTTCAAAACGAGCACTGAAACATGATAACATCAATAAATACCTAAAAAAGTAAAAGATATACTATATTATCTATGAAAATTCATTTTGACATTTCATGGCGAAATCTATTAATTTTGTATTGATCGTCATTCCTTCGGATTGCAATAAAGAGTTTTTGTTTTTCATTAATGTTTTACTATTTATCTTTTCCAAATAAATTTTAATTGTATGTGTAAGTCTTGATAATTTTTAAAAAGAAAACTAGGAAGAATATATAACCATAGGCAGAAAAAAAAATAGTTCATCCAACAGCCCAAATACGATTTCACTCTATTTTACTCATAAGAGGGTGTGGGTGTGGAAATCATTATAGGTCTTGTCTTCACCCACACTCACACCCTGTGATAGACATGCACTTAACATAAGACAAGTTAACCCCCATATATGTAAGGGAAGTTAGCGCCATATTCGAGTTTTTTGCGAAACGATTCGTCCCAACAATTGTGCCACTTAGGAAATCTCGTGTGCCAGATAGAACTCGTCGAGTTCTATCTAAAGGTATATTCAGAAATTGTTGTATAAAAAATAAGAATACATGCGAGATAGTCCTGAAAAGATGCTGATGTTACACAGTAACTAAATATTTTGTTTTGTTTGACAATTCACTAGAGTATATGTGCCAAGAAACATTAATATATCAATCGATGGAGCTTGGTGAGCTCTAACGAATCGTGTACCATGTGTGATGATTGGCATGAGCATACGAAGAAAAATTCGAAAAATATTAATTATTACTCATAAAAAATTATTATTTCACTGATCGATTCGCTTCACTAGTTGTGCCAATGATAATTTATATAACAATCGATGCAGCTTGATAAGCTCTATCCATTGATATATCATTTCGTATGTTTACATACACGATATCAACAAAAGTCCTAAAATGTCAATAATTATGCAAATATAAGCAATGTTTTTAGTGATCGATTCACCTCAATCATTATGGCAACGATTGTTTATATAAAATTTGATGAAGCTCGATGAGACCTATCGTTTGGTGTATCTAATCCTTTTATTGGTATTGCTACAACCAGACGAACCTGCAAAAAGTGAATCATTACTAATTGGAATTAGTTATCTTGATGGATAATTTGTTGGTTTAGAACCGTGAATGAGAAGTTTACATAATTGGGTACAACATGATGAGCTCTGCCTAAAGATCCATCGTTTATCATGATTAGAATTACTATGCCTGCCATAGAGTTTAAAAAGTTAATTATTGTACATTAGAATTAGTATTTGAATATCCGACTTGCTGGATTACGATACCAACGATAATATTTGCATGATTGTACAGAGTTCCAACAGATATTACAACTTATGTATATGTTGTAATTGGTATTAGTATCTCAACTACAATCTTGAAAATATTGAACAGAGTTTAACAAAACAAATAACTTCAGCTAGAAATTCACGTTACTGCGCGTACCCTTGAGAATATTTGTGAAATTCGATGCAAAGAAACGGCTCGTATCAGTCGATACATTGCTCAATACGAATAGTCCAGACATATGTAAAATATCAATCGGAATGAACATGAGACACGAGTCACAATGAAGTGTTAGTTAAAAGTATTCATACGGCTGATATAGTAGTCCTAACCATACCCATGTTCCTTCATTTTATGAGCTGTAAACATAAATACAATAGTATGTGTGCTTGTTGAAGTGAAATGAAGGAAAGACAATTGAATCGAAGCAACTTTTCTTCAAAGATGCATCCCGGAAAATTCAACTTGACTATTTCGTGAAAGCAGTCTTTCATGTGAATATCTGTTGTAATCATGTGATTGATAGGTCTGTCAATAGAACTCAGCTAGACCGACATGATGCGATGGATATGAAGACAAGTCCATCTGTTACACCAGAAGTTCCCAACTGTTATTGACTTGAATCTTCTAGATATATAATGCCTCATCACTATGAATCATACATGGGTTGATAGATAGCAAAGAGTTGTATTAAATAAATTGCGTATTAATAAACATTGGTACACATGATAAAAAAACACTCTGTCTCCCTGATAGTTTCACATGTAGGGAAGCTCATATTTTTGTTGTTATTCTTGATACAATGTTGCTAACCAAAGTAAATCATACCTTACGTCAGTTACTAGATCTAATTGATTTGTAGCAAATGACATACATATTATCACTGACGCATTTATACCAGTATCATTATAACTAAAAATAGATCATTTAAGCGTGACATTACTTCTGCTTGTAGATTATTGTTGTGGTGTAAATATTAATCACAAGAAATAATGCATCAACCCATAGAAGTAATTCAAATACATTAGATACAACATAAGTTGATACTGTAATACCTATTTAAATGAATTGTCTTCCGAGACAAATCAATTCGAGCGTGGGTGTGGGTGTGGGTGTGGTTGTGGGTGGGTGTGGGTATATAGAAGATGAACATCCACATCCACACCCACACCCACATCCACACCCACCCACACCCTCACACACACACCCACACCCACACCCACCCACACCCTCACACCCACACCCACATCCACACCCCCGCACACCAAACCACACCCCACACCCACCACACCCCACACCCACACCCACACTCTCCGAATCTTAAATAAATATATTTCTTCCGAATAAGTGCAAATTTAGATAAAATTGAAACTGGCGTGTATGACAAATATTTACTCTGTTCTTTAATTAACCTTAAGAAAATCTTGTATTTCTCGGCAAAAAAAAACAATTTCTTACGTTTGGATATTTTGAATATAAATTTCTCAAAAGTTATTCAAAAGAAAAAGAGGATTTTGCAAGATCACGATCCTTAAAATGATGATAATGCTGAAACCTTGCGGGTGTGGAGTGTAGGTGTAGCTAGTGAGAAGATTCACACCCCACACCCACACCTCAAAACATTCAGGATATTTCCAAAGTCATTAGATATTATCTATCAGCTGAATTTCAAGTGGAAGATTCAGTGAAATGATCATAGTTCGTCTCCTGAAACTTCTTGGCACGAGCATTTTTTAGAATTTTTATAGTGTTATCAAAACTTCATGATGGGTTCAATATAAATTTAAACGACGAATTGCAGTTAGGATAATGATTTCATAATTATTTCATTTCGTCACCGATTTATTGAGTCTTGCTTTCTATCTGATATATGTTTTATGATTTCTCATTATACTAATTGCCTTTTTTTAATTTTTTTCAAAGATTTCTCCTAATAAAAGTGGTTTATGTTTTGTTGTATTTGTTTTATTAGATTCATTATTATTTGACGTTGCTGTTTTCATTAACTGTTGATTCTTTTCTTTATAAAATTAACTTTTATGACATATTGTTAAATCATAAGATGATGATGTACTTTCAATCATTATTTATCTGAAATTTAAAAAAATCTATGTATTCGTATACAAATCTTCATATGGCCTTATGAAATATCAAAAAGATTAAGTTACTTGGCTCGTATAATTGCAAGTCCTTCAATCACTCCTTATCGTATGGCATATTATTCATTTAATTCATAATCCTGACCGTATGAAGCTGTATACAGTATTTTATTTGAAAGATCTTTTTTAGAATTTTGTTCAATAAGATTATACGGTAAAAATTCTTGATCAATCCATGAATGATTATTATTTTGATTTGCCTAATTTGTAGAATACGAATTTCCATCTAGAAAGAAATCAATCTTTTTCATGTCCTCTTTAACTAATAGAAAAATTAAATTATTATTAATATTTGAAATAAAATTTGTTATATCAGGATAAAGTTCACAAATATATATTATTCCATCAAGTGTAGAAAATAATGTTACTAAAATCATATTTAATTGTTTACATGGATATTATTCACTTAATAGTTCAAAACCAGTATGAAATGTTGATCCTGTTGTTATGACTGGATAAGTGCGAAGAAAACGATGTCAGTGAATACTAGATGATAACTTATAGTGTGAAATGTAACACATGAGAAAGAAATTTAAATCTTATTGAGTAAAAATAGAAAATAAGAATCGTACTAATTACGAGGAAGATCTGTCATAATGAAACTATAACTAATAACTTTGGCAACATATGTCAATTGATAAAAATTATGGATAAGACTGCAATGCTAGTGCATGTTTTAGTTTTGGTTATTAGAATTTTATTTAGCTAATACTTCTAATGTAGCTTCGAGAAACTAGAAATGTCAAAAGGGAGAAACGAACAGATTTTAATGAGCTGTATTGCATTGAAAGAACCTCTGAATACGTGAGAATTCTTTTGCGAATCAATACATATTTGAGAAATTTATTCAAATTGCTACATCTCATTATGTATTGAATGATGCAAACCAAACGATATTGTTGCAAAGGTTTAGATTAAATGTTGATAATACATATTTGAAAATGTCTTTACACATATTCAATTGAAAGCATACAACTCATTGTTGGAGGTTGAGTGACTCAGTGAGATTTATTTATTATGAAGATATATCTAGTATGTGTGAATGAAGGTAAGAGTCTCAGCTATATTCACAACTTATATTAAGTACTTCCTTTTTCTTCATTTGCATAATTGTGAGCTAACTTGTCATCAAAGCTAATATTCAAAACAAGCAAAGAAAACATATGTGAATTGTTAACAGGAATAAAATGAATTTTCTAATCGAGCCCAATCAAAAAAAATATATACTTCATTTCTATATTCTTTTTATATACATGATTTGTTATATGAAAAGGATAAAGAAAAACTTGAACAATTTCAAATTCATGAGTAAATGATATTGAATAAATTCTGAATTCACGCTTCTTTTGTTGAATGGCAATTAATGAAATTTTGATTTGTACACAACAGTATGATTACAGTTGAAACTTACAAGGAAACTTGTTTAGTTGCTTTCCTATTAAAATTGGACTAAACTATTTAGAATTTGTAAAAATATGTCCATTTTTAGAGATTACGTGTTTTCAGAAAAGTCATCTTTTCGAGATTTGATCTGAAATTTTTGTGGGCACAAAGAATTCGACTAGAGAGAGTTTCAAAAACCTAGATCCTCTAGAAAAAAATTCTTTTAGAGTTTTTATTAGAACTCTATTTAGTATCTATAGACAAAAAGATTATTAAAATCAGAAGAAGAAGATATTTGAAGAGGTTCTACCGTTATCAATAGTAATTATCAACTTTCCTCACATCAACTACAAAAGAAGTCTAATCGAATTACATTAAAGATATTGTTCAAGTTACTTTCGTATCTTCATCTTTTCTTTATTCTTATTTTCGTCTATTCATAAATCTTCAATAACTTGACAACAAAACTATCAAATTGTGATTGAATTCATATTATTCTGTTTTTTCTTTAACAGTTAAATATATAAGACGATCAGCATAAAATTTAAAATCATGTCGACATGTTGTATGATAGCATAAAAATGTATGAAGTTCTCCTAAATGATTATGACATATTTCTTCATTTATACTATTCTCTTCTGTCGATAGATTATCAACTAAATGATTAATAGTATTTTCTACTTTAGTCATTTATAAAGGGTGTAGGTGTGGGTGTGTATCTTCTCTTCACTGCACGCACCCACACTCTTTAATGGATAAAATTTTTAAGAGAGAATCCAGCAGAAGACCACCCTACCTTAGTTATTGGTCGCTTGGGAAAGTTCTTTTTCTTTGATTTTGTTATCTCAAATGAAAAATCCAGCCAAATCATAATTAAATCTCAAATATTAGATAATTTGGTTTCACCTATGAAAAATTCGAGCTAAAACAAGTACAAATGGTCTATTGTGATCTCTAACAGTCGTCATCATAAGGGTGTGTTCGATATTTTGACATTATCTAAAGAACTGTTCGATCGTTTAAGCGTGAAGACATCTCATTTGACCTAATATTGTAGATTTGACTATTTTTTGGCTAAATCTTTCGTTTGAGAAATCAACATCAAAGAAAAAAAATGTCTCAGATGGCTAATAACTAAGGTAGGGTGGTCTTCTGCTAGACTCTCTCTTAAAAATTTTACTCAGTAAAGGGACCCATGGAGTAAAATATTCAAGGAAACGGACTGCGTAACGCGTTTCTGAGATTGCAGCATGCGTTTCGCCGCGTTTTTTCAATATAGAACGCGTTTCACAGCATTCTTACTTCGATAGAATGCGTTTTGCTGCTGTCGTTTTTTGAAACGATCTGAAACGCGTTTTTCCAAGATTGCGTTTCGAAGCGTTTCCGAAGTAAAATAATGTCGAACGCATTTCGGTCGATAGGTAACGCGTTCCAGAGACGCAGATTCGGAGAAATGTGAAACGCGTTTCCTTTTCAAACGCATTTTGCATCGTTTTTGTTTGAAATGAGGCAAAATATATCCGTTTTGCATACAGAATCTTGCAGCAATTTATCTGTACAAAACGTACGAGTTAAGCAAAGTTAATTCTGGCACTATTTTAGAAATTATACTAAATGGGATTTGAATATTTTGTTCCTTGCACTGTTTCTCAACATGAAAATCATGACCCAAACTTTCCAAACGCAAAATTAAAATCGAATTCTTCTAAATGTTTAGGCTGCTAGACTGTTATATAAGTCTGATTGGTAGTTAGACTAATATTGAACATCAAAGTGTAAGAAAAATATTTTTTTCTTCCTTGAAAACTCATTTCACTAGGTTTTTATTGAAAGGAAACGTGTTTCGTAACGTTCATCCAAGCATTGTTTTAAATATTGAACAATTCGAAAAGATTTAGTAAAGACTGATGTTAGTATAATGTGTACGACAACTTTGTTTGTTTATTTGTGAAGAAAAGAATCTCGAGTTATTTATAATTTGAATAATTATTGGTATGAATTCATATTTGGACTACTTGATAGTAACTGATGATACTGTGTACAATACTATTAAATATGAATTTAGTTCGTACTTTGTTAATGTAAGCGTGACTTATTAATAAAAAGAATATTCGATTTACAAAAGAAGATTCTTTGCATTTAGTGATACTTTTGGATAAAAGGATGACGAATTTACATATACAAAAATCTATCAAATAAAGAAAACAATTCAAAAAATTTATTTTTAAATTTCTTAAAATTTATATCTAAGAGATTCAACTTGTTTAAATATTAAATACAATTTAAATTAATTAAAATCGTTTCAATTGGGTATTTAAATTTAAATTTAAACAAGTTCAAATAAAAAATATACCAAGAGGAGATCAAACTCGTTATTGGGTCTAGGCACCAAGGAAATGATAATTTTTAATTTAATGGTTTAGGATACTGAAAATCTAATTTAGTAAGTTTACGGAAGACTCTGAAAGACTATAGAATAAGCACTTATATCATTAGATTATTTTAGTTGAACAGTTTGTACACATGTCTTCTACTCTTATGTTCTCGTGTTCGAATCTATGTGTTGGCTTTATCAAAATTGATCTAAGTTATAGCTCTAAAGGTGTATGAAAAATGTAAGCGAGTAAATTAATTGTATCTGCAACTCAAAGTGCATGAAGTACTTGACGGTTTTCATTTTTTTCCATCTAGAATATACGACACCACAGTTAGAGAAACGCTACGAAACGTTTTTAAAAAAACGATCGTTTCACAGCGTTCGTATTAGCAGATGTGAAATGCGTTAAACCGGTCAGCATTAACGCGTTTCGCAACTATGGAAAAATGCGTTTTGAGAACGCGTTTTTTTCGCAGAAATTTACGCCATGGGGAACAGATCTTGATAAACCGACATTAGAGTAGTTATTTATTGGTCAGGTACTTTCATTTTACACTCTTTGCAGATCGAGGAAAAAAAATCCATGATTTTTCGGCCAGGTTCTTTGATGATGTTGATCAGAGAAACATTTTCAAGAAATCGAAAATGAACAAATGCACTTAGAGACTTCTAATTGAATAAATATATGAATTTGTCTTGATTATATTTATTTTGTTGTTTCGAAATAGAAATAGTATGAAACCTTAATTAATATTTTTACGAATTTAAAAAATGACAGGCTTCATTTTGTACATATAACGTACAAAGAAAAAGTGTTGTTGATGAATAACTATTTAGATACTATTTTAATTATATTTTTTTTTTCTCGATTGTATTGTTGTTGACAATAACCGAAAAACAATGCTATAGTAGAGAAAAAACGAAATTGAGATGTTGTTTAGAAATAAAGGACAAAAAAAAAATTTTCAAGAACATCGTCAAATTTTCTTTATTTAAATCATGGTGAGAGCAATGACGAAACGTCTAAATAATTTCAATGAATTGTTGAAACAAAATTTTTATATTTGCTTTACTCTAGAAAATTTCGAGACTGATGAATGGTATAGTAGATAAATTGTTCCTATAAATAACTACATTATTTTTAAATGAAGAATTGATTGATGATGGTGATATAACGCACGGATTGAAAGTTTTGAGATAAAATGTTTGTTTATTATCGGGATTCTTGAAAGTATTTACACTGAGTCAATAGCTATGGACTAGAAACAGAATTTTGTACTCGTTCTGAATATGGACTTTGCAATTTTGCTTCAGTTTTTGTTTGAGGCTTGTAAGGTGCTTTTTTTTGAAAGTCCAAAAAAATTAGTTTGAACAGGACGTTTGGGTCGAAGTTTCTAATCCAAATATTGAGTGTGGCAACGCTTTTCTTGACTTGTTTGTTTTGCATGTAACTATGTTCAGGAACATGATAACGCGTTGATATTTTTTTTTTCAGAAGATACGTCGTTGAATATTCTATTCGAATCACGAAACCATATCATTCTGAGTATTTTCGAAATTTTAATAGACCACTGAACACTGAATAGATGTGTCATTATGTTATTTCCCATCAAGAAAAATCGAAAAAGTCTATCTTGTGATTGGCAACTAAGGTTGTTTTTAATCAAATCACTATCAAAATTAAAACGCTCATCATTTTACAAATACTTCATACGAGATCAGTACTGATTTCTCTTTAACATGCGCTGTTCGTCATCTCCCGTTGTAAATTGTGAAACACTATTCTTCAATTGTATTTGAGATAAAGATGAGTAATAATTCTCAGGCTTTGCAGACTACACTAGGTCTCTGATTGATTCTAAACATTATAGTCAGAATGAATGAACAAAATTCAATAATTTTCGGTTTTTTCTTATTTTTTTTGGTAAGTAATAGCACAATGATGCACATGCTCTGTGTTAATAGTTTATTAAAATTTCGAAAACAACTATAAATATTCGGTCTTGTAATCCGAATAGAAGATATAATGGCACATCTTTTGAAAGGAAAGATCAATGTGTTATCATGTTCTTAAACACAATTTCATGCAAAATAAACAATGTCGCAAAGTATTTACTACAGCCAATATGTACTTATTTAGACCTGCTTAAAAGTATCTCAGACAAGTCAAAAACTAATGAATATGATCATATCTTGATGCCCTCTTTTAATAAGATATTAGCAATACTCTGTCTGTTTTTGTTCGATAGTAGTGAAGGAGTTTTGGAAAGGTTCTAAAATTCAGACTGAACGATGATCCAATAGGTATTTGCTAGTCTCTACAAATTTCTTTCCGATAGTGTTAACAACTTTCGAAATCGTTCGTTTTGTTTAGCGAACATATCTTTACGAGATAGTATATTGAACTAAGCTGTGTACAAAACGTTTTTGGTCAATAAATCGATTTTTGAGAAAAGGCGATTTTAATAATAAATAAAAGTAAAGTGCCTTATCGCAAGACAAAAATCCATTGAAATAGTATGCTTTGTATGGAGGCTTCTGTTCTACAAGTTGGTAGATTAATAAATAGTACAACTTTTACTTTCGAGTTTCAATAATGAAAATAAGAAATTGTACGAGCAATTTTTCTGTTCAAACCATTATTATGAATCTTTCAAAGATTATATCAATAGTCTCGAACTGAATCGAGACAAATTTTCAAAGTCCACCTTTGGAACGAGCGCATAACCATAGCTTTTCACTCATTGAACACACTTTCAAAAAAAACGAAAATAAATAAACATTTCATCTCACAGCTTTCAGTTCAGTCGTTATTGCTTCTTAACTATCAACTGATTACAATTGCTAATGAGTTTTCAAATATCCAAATTAACCGATATGAGCAACAAATAGACTTCATCATCAATAAATGTTGTTTATTTCTTAGATAAAATGTGAAAAAACTTTGAAGTCCATGTAAAATGTTTTGTGGGAATAAACAACAAAGTCTAACATGGATATTATTTCAGAAGAGTGGTCCATGGTAACGTACTTGATTCTAAAAAGCATTTTCATTTCTATCTCTAATGCTACAGATTTTTCTCATGCAGTTTGTTGCAAAAATATGCTAACTTTAAAAATTTGTTTTTTATTTATTTTTGATTACTCTTGATTATAGTAAAGACATTCGAAATGTCCAGAGAAGCAAAAAAAACGAGAAAAAGAAAATATTTGTCTATTTGAATCGGCACCATAATCAACATCACAGTGTACACCAATTAATCTTCTGTTTCACCATCTTTAAAATGTTTGAACCATTGTTTAGCGTATTGGCATTGAAGTTTTTGACACTGATTGATACGATGCAATAATCCTATATTCAGATGATAATTTGTTAACCCATGACACAATCGGCTAGTCGAAGGATACATCGAGCTAGCTAGGTCACCTTTCTTGAATTTTTTGCCAAATTGTGATTTTTTCAGAATTTTCTTTAGATTTTCAGCATCCTGCAGACGATGATTCCAGGGACAAATAATGCATGTTGACAAGAAATTCAAATCGTCGTTGCTTTAAAATAGAAGAAAACAATTCTAGTAAGAAACTATAGAATAATAATCTAGCATCCTTTACTATAGAGGAATATAAATTTTCAAATTTCTTTTCATAAAGGTAATTGCACATGTCATGGTGAGTTTTCTGTAGAACTGCCACGCTTGATCGAACAAATACTTTTAGTAAAATACTCAAAATCGATCCTTTCTCACATAATAGTTTGCTATAGTTTCTTCTTTCAAAATATACGTTGCTTCTTACAAGAAAATCAATTTTTAAATTGACATCGAGGCGTTTTCTGTAACAGAGATAGAACTGGTATCAATACCAGTATCGATTTTGCCAGATAATCTGCCGGTATACCAATCTTTACAGCTATCACTCGTCAAAACATCATACCGGTTCCGTCTCTAGTCTGTATCTATACTATTAGTTATTTACAAAGATTTTTAGAATTTTTATTCAAACTCATCAGATTTTTACCGATTCAAAGATATATGTTGTTTCTAATGATTCCATATGGAACATACTTTTATTCTCTTATCAGTGATAGTCATCTACAAAGTTATCTGTACAGTTACATTTTTAAGAGTTTTTCAGATGCTATCTAAAACATGTTCCAGCATATTTTATGTTTGGATTTTCCAACTGAATTGGCCTACTTCAAAGCTTTCTGATGGTTCTCTCAGATTTAATGACAAAATGCTTAACTTGAATTAAACTTAGTACTAATATATACTGGATTCAACGCATGTAAAAATATTTCTTTTTAGAAATATTACATGAACATTGCTTTATTATTCGAGGTGTTCTTTGATGTGTATCTTAAATTCATGAGAAAAATCGGTGCCTTATTTTTGCTGTCATATGCATCTACCGTTCTCTTGACTGTGTATCTGATTGACATGTGATGAATATAAGTGAGGTATACCTCTACTAGTTTTTTCATCGTTTGAAATTTTATAAACAGTAAATTTTGTTAGGAGAAAATTTACTCATGTAATTACCTTTTACATGTGTCGATAGTTTTCCTGGTAAGTACCATGTTTATATGAGCATGACCACCGTCCTGAGCGAGATACTTTGCCTTTTCGACCTGAGAATGTCAGCGACCAAAGTTAACGTACAATCGAGATATTGGAAACGAGGTCATGTTAAGTGTTTGTTGTAGATGATTAATCGTGTCGATAGCAGCTTGCCAGGCAGCTTCACTTTGTAAAACTCTATTCAAAATGGTAGTAAACAAGTAACTTGTCCAAATGATGTAATTATTACGGCATAGCCATGTAATAATTGAATGATGCGAACCCAATCTTTGTTGTTTGTATGATAAACAGAATTCACTGTTACAATTGGAAGTTGGTTGCTTCGTTCAGCAGCCTTGAAATGCCTGCTTTGGTGAACGTAATTATTTAGTACAAAAAATCCACATGGGTTCTCGTATCTTGTTCCAACAGCAACTGTTGTCTCACATGTCCACAATTGTTCGTTGTTATTCTTGGTTTTCGAGTTCTCTCCTTTAGAGGACGCCTTCAAAAAGTGAGAGTCTTGGTGTCTTGACTCCTTTGTGACCCGCTTGATAAATGCATCAACAAGCGCTTTCGAACATTCGTTAATATACTTAGTGCGCCAACTATCATAATCGACGCGAAGTATCAAACGAAATAGTAGAGAACGTTTGCCTTGATGAGGTATGCGAATCAATAATAATTGAGAGGAACCGTGGAATTCTTTACCGAATGTTGTTCGGAGTTTCTTGAGCAGGCTACACGCTTCGTTTCGCAGACTCTGAGCCAACGTTCGACGCGATTCTGTAGAGAAATCGAAGATCTTCTTTTTATTGAACAGTTCTGGCCCTATGCAATCAATATTTTAGATATCGAAAAGTCGAGACGGTTTTCTCAGTTTATAATCTGAATAATCTATCTACTAATCAATGCACCCTAACATATCAAAGTACTGTGGAGTTTGGTACACAGTTTTTGGTCAAAAAAAAATAAAATTCCAGGGAAAAAAAACTGAAATGATGTATTGAACGAGATAAGGGATGCGGGTGTAGGTTTTCTTTTTCATATAAGCCACACTCACACCCACACCAAATTCAGGGCGATTCTAAAGCTCAAATCACACAGGACGTTTGCAGGCATGTTTTTCTAAGGCTGCTCTATAGAAATGTCACAAAAATTGTTCCTTGTGTCACACATGGTGACAGACATATCGAAATACTTTTTTAGATTTATTATTAAGAGAATTATCTTGTAAAATATTTATTTATTGGGATAAATTTTCTACTCATTTTCATCTTTATTCTACAATATAAATGTGCGGTACTCACAAAATAACATGTCGATATGTTTATCGTTGCCTCTATTGGGAAACAAAATGATTCCGAGTTTCTCGCTTTGTATTTGAAAACTGATTGTCAATCGTGTTTCACAAGAATTATTTGTCAGATATTTGCGAAAAGAAGAAAAATCGTTATGTCTCATTAAATTCACTATAAACAATGAATCAATTAAGTTCAACTTGGTACATGCAAGGAAGTATAATAAAATCATCATTTCTCTGGATAGTGCCAATATAAACCTGTGTTTTTCGATCTTGATCTGTGAGAGATTCGAAAGACTTTCTTAAGTTATCACACATGCTAGTTCTAAGCTCATTAAGATTCCAAAAACAACAGCAATTACTAGATTATGGTTTTGAAACTTAGCAATTTATTTCTCTATTGAAATCAGAATTTGGATTTTTAAAATGTTCATCAAGAGATTTCTCATTGTTTTGAAAAAAAAAGAGCATTAAGGATGATACGAAAATGACCAGCTCAATACACGATTCTATTGATAGTCATAAACACAAGTATTCGATCTTTCTATCGTTCCTGTCGTCGACCATATGCATCATATATACAGAACCAACCATTGTGACTTACGTCAGAGAAATAAAACATTTTTCACAATGTTAATTAACATTTTGTTACATGAAAAATTTCTTTACTCTATCAAACCATATGGTCAACAGAACATGCAATAGAATGAATGATCGAATATATCGGCAATTGTGATCATCTGTCGATTTGTGAATTGATTGGATCTTTTTTTTTATCATTTCTATTAACAACGACTTTTCTTTATGTAAATACATCTCGATCCTAGTAGCTTCGTGATGCTAATTTATTGATATGTTTCTTTATAATGTTCCGCTATTAATGACTATTATGGTGCGAGCCTATAGCAATATGGGATTCATTGAGCGTGCAGAACTTTATGCAATTTTTTTGTAAGGTTTCTAGACAAAATGAAGCTATGGGATCAAGTTTTCTTACACTAGAGGTATCGAATTTTACAAAAGTTATCTCACAAACAAATATACCTTCGTCAAAAGTGCCTTCCGATAATTGGTTGTCCCTATTTTTCTTTGTCAACGGTTTGTTCGGCAATCGTTGTTTTTGTGATTCCTTCAAGGGGGAAAAAGCAGATTTTAAGATTTTAAAAGATTTTGAAAGATTTTGAAAGATTTCAACAGATTTTAGAGATTTTAAATGCTAAAATCTGCTTTTTCCCCCTTGATGTGGGTGGATGTGACTTCGGATGAGTATATGGCAAGGCACCCACACCCACACTCACACCTACACCACACCCACACCCACACCCACCCACACCCACACCCTTCATCGTCGTCTAAAACCAACACAATGATTCATAATGTACACTTTTTAATCGTAACTGCCTAAAAAACTTACGATAGGGCAGATTCCTGTTAATTGATGTTTGATTTTGTGGAAATATCATGAAAAACATCTAAGATTAGTCATTTAGTTACCTTCATGGAATAGTGTAACTCATGACACATGTATTGTTGGTAACCGATGAGATAATGTAGACGGTATAAAAAGAGATACTTTAAAGAATAACTATTCAAAGAAAAGATAAGGAGTTTGAATATGTGCAAAATGTTTATACAATATAATTTTTCTTCTTGACTTTCGATGAACAAATAGATATGTTTCAACTGAGAATCGAACATATTACCGAGACTTGTTAATATGATCAATGTTCTAACTATTCAGCTGTCGAAGCACAGTTAACACATTTTTCTCTTCTGACTGATATTTAACCATTGAAAGTCAAAGAAAATAAAAATTTGTATCGTATAAAACATTTTAAAGAATATCGGTTTGACTAAAACACTATCATTATAATACTAGATAAAAGACAAAGCTATACTCATCATACAAATGGCAGCAGATGCATCATTAATAATATGGGTGTGGG
>CAJNOP010001435.1:3153-31606 GCA_905250075.1 Rotaria sp. Silwood1
TATGTTCACCTATAAGAAAATTGCGTATTACAATTTAACAAGAGGTAAATGACCAAGTGGGTATGGATGTTTGTGTGATTAAGCTTTGCCTTTCTCGACACCCACATCCTCATTCACACTTACAGGCATCTAGAACTGAATAACAACCCGTGTCTACATTTTTCTGGCAAACAGAAGATTTATAAGAAAATTGATTACAATCGATTATTTCGGAATCAAACATTGAATTACAGAAAAACATTTTAATCATATATTTTCAATGAGAAAGCTAGATTTTGCCAAGTTCGAATTTTTGTCAATTCTTCATGACATGAACGTCAATAGTGTACACCACTACAGCGTACTGAACAAAATTAATTCTAGGAAGTATTGTTCTTGAATTTGTTTTACTCGTGAATATGGTAAGGAATATCAAATCTGGGTGTTAGGTATGCGGGATAACGTTGGTAGTGCAAAAATGAGAATTCACATTTACACGCTAATATGAATTTATTTCCAGTTGTTTTGTGGAACTCACGTATATTTTCGAAGAAAATAGTGAATGTAAGTTTTAAGTTCAAGTTTTGGGCGGCTCACTCCCCTTCCCAACTACAGACCTCAGCAACCGTGCATAAAAAGCTTTAGATTTTATGCAATATATCAATGCTTTCCTAGATATTCGAAAAACGGCTATTTTGCAGTTTAAAAAACAGGTATCTGGATAAAAAATTTTAAAAGATATACGTGAGTTCCATATTTCAGCTCCTTTGGAGCTGTGCTAACAAGCTTTTTCATACTATACTCCTTGTAATGTCTCCGTAGCATGCATTATATGCATGATGCTTTTCCTCTTCTTTCTATTTTTTCTCATCTTATGTATTGTTCTTATATTTCTGTCCTTACTGAGTACATTGTGTTGTACTTCGTCCCTATCATATTTTCATTTTCTTCTGTCCTTGTTGTCGTTTCCTTTTCTATTCTCTTTTATGAACGAATATGTAAGCGTATGCATTGTATGTAAACGATGTGATTCTTGATAGGAAGAAATACAATAAAGCGTAGTTCCATCAGCGCTAACTTTTCTTCCATCCACAAATCTTCACACTCATGCCATAACTGACTTTGATGTTTATATCGAATGATATTTGCATAAGAGAAGAAAGAGAATGCGAAAATCATTTCCAAAGCATAATCTCACTCACACTCATATCTTTTTTGAGTGTAGGTGTAGATTATATGATTGTAGATAGCGGTGGATATTGTTTTAAACCTTCACACTGGCACTATTTTGCTTTTATGTTATTAATACTAATATCAAAATAATTGTTAGATAAAAGAAGTTTCAAACATAGGAAATATTTTGACACGTATATTCGGAAAATTCGAGACATCGAGTTTTTCTAAAAAGTCCTGATATTCAATGCCTAGCCTCGACAAATTTTCGACATCATCTCAATTGTCCACTAGAACTGATCAAACGGTATTTTTTAGAAATCGGAATAGTCCTGCAGATCGCTAGTAGTTTTACAAGCCCATTCTGATGTATGCTGATACTTAATGAAAGAAAGATACTTATGAAACAATCGAATGAATCTATTGAGTACTTTGATAGCATCTCAAGAACCAATATCATATTGTTTTCATCACTCATTTTTCCTCTATAAAGATAATCTAGGAGAAAAATTAACAGTTTGAATAAAGGTAGAAATAGTATCAGCTTTCTATGTATAGTAGAATTAGGTGAGATGCCTCTTCGCCTACGACGAATTTTAAAGCTATCACTAATCCTCTAAACATCAATAAAAGCGGCATTGTGATTCGATTTCGCTTTAACTCAAACAATAATGGTTTCAATTATTTTTCGTTGTTTGGTTTTCTTTCTTCTTAGGTAAGTGTGAAATCTATTATTGTTCTATTCATCGAACGTTTTGTGGTTGATTTAGTTCATTAATAGCTCAAGTGAACTCTCAAATATGCCAGGGAGTATCTCAATATGGCCGCTGTTCGTCAAATAGTGCGTGTGGTTGTCTTCATATGGAAGGTGCTTCGGACATTGGTATTTGTGGCTTTCAATGGGTTACGTGCTCTGATTTAGCTCCATGCGAAGGAGCAGATAATTATTGTCGCCAATCTGACCATATCTGTGTTCATCATCCTCGATGTCATGTTCGTCCTCTTTGTTTTTCAGTATCAATGATGGATGCAAAACTTTGTCCACCAATTAAAGGTAAGAAAGCAACCACTAATTCATCTAAACATTCATGTGAATCACACATCTTTTTTAAAAATCGTTTCTCCATCACTTACATCAGTTTAAATTTACGATTCACATATGGCTAAATAAAGTATATGAAGCATGTCAGAGGAAAACGAATTTAATGTGTATGCAACGATACAAAAACCTGAAGGCTCATTAGAATCGAAGTCCCTTAATAATTGGTCACTTTTTTCTAGTGAATTAGGCAGAATCTGTCGATTTTTGTTCTTTTTTATAAGGATAAATTATATGTCTTTCAAAGTTATCTATTGCAAATAACTTCAAACTGACAACTACTGCACTGAAAAACATAGGACAAAGGAAAAGTGAAAAAAAACCTATTGATAAGTACTTTTAGTACATGTCCCCACTTTGTTGAGTCTCTAAAAACAACTTCGAAGTACTCCTCTAAATACTTTTCACAAAAGAAGAAGTAACTGCAAAGATCTTAGATACTTTTGGAATGAGCATGGTACTTAGACAAAACTCATGGAGAATGATACGGAACCTGAGTGCTGATCTTTTGGAAAATGATTTTGTGATTGGTGTTCATGAAAAATTCAGCATTTTCATGCGGCCTAGTAGTACTTAAGTTTTTAGAAGTTCGTAGTAAGTCACATCAAACTTCAAATTTCACTTAAACATATACAGCCGTTCGAAATTTGAAATGTAATAACTCTCGAACGATTACTTATTTTTAGGTGAAAATCGAAAATTTTCGATGAAACTTGATATAACTTACATGTAGGCGAAAGGACTCATGGAATGCTGCGTTTTTTTTGTAAACACAAACTACAAAATCCTTTTCCAAAAGATCATTGTTTTGATCCGATATCATCCTTCATGAGTTTTGTCTAGACTTCGTGCTCAGAAAATGGAATTCAACATTAAAAAAAAATCCGGGTACCACTGGTAGTTTTCACGCCTGTGTAATAATTAATATTAACTATTCTACTTTCCGATGTACTTTATTGTAGTTCGTCCAGGCAAGACAGCAATTTTTATTAGCTCTGTCCTTCTGACAATATTAAGTAATAGTTTGCTTACTGAGAAAATTTATCATATTATTTTTCACACTTCCGCCTACTACTCATTAACTATCTTGGGGCTGTGAGCGTGAATAAGAGAGAAACGAACTGTTATACCCATGCACTACAAATCATCACGGTTGCTGTTCTTGGAGCATATTTCTTCAAGTCAAAAATTATTCGATTCAAACGGTACCATTATTTTCGTATGTAAATTTGTTTTATTTACTGAAAGTGCTGCAAATTATATTTTAATACGACTACTTCTAGAAAAAGTTCGACTTATTAAAGGTATTTTATCGAATTAGTAGAACAAGCTTTCGATTATACCATTCCATTAGAAATTTGGATTGCCTCGTGGAGTATAGTTTCATTTTGAATTTTAATGAAAATTGCAATCACCAACTTGTTATTGAAATCACGTGAGACTCCAAAATGTCCAAACGTACTTTTCAGTTCTTTTGAAAGTACTCCTAAGTTGTAATTGCACAATCTTAGCCTCGTTCAGTTTATATGGCAATTGTAAACGTACATAGTTGTATACAAATTTAATTGAGTAGTTTGTTTACCATTTTTGAAGATATGGATGAGGGTTTTGATCAGTAGAAGAACAAAACCTAGACCCAGACACTTACGAGTGATATGCTAAATAAAAAAGCAACCATTAAAAATTAGTGTGTGTGTGTGAGTGTGGGTGTGGATCTGTCTAATTGAAAGCTTACACACCGACACATCCAGATCCAGACCCACACACCCACACCCACGTTGCAATCCGATTGAATATCCTTAAAGTTTTTCTTTCATTTCTTTTGAAAGACCTGTTTTGTTTGTTCCTCTTTCAGTTCATTTACGTCATAGATACTCGTGTATTGTGATCTTGTACATAGTTTCTTAAGCTTGAGGTTAATGTTGCATAAGACTAGCGAGTGATCGAAGTTTATATCAGCACTTTGAAATGTCCTACAGTTAAGGATGGTTGTTTTCCATCTTTTTTGAATAATCACTAAGTCGATCATATTTTTATAAATGCCATCAGGTGATGTCCATGTCCATTTACGGCAAGCCTTTTGTTGAAATCTTGTGTTACAGATAAAGAGATCATTTTCTGTTGCGAACTCCAATAATCGCTCATCTCTTTCATTTCTTGTTCCATAACCATGCTTTCCCATTACGGACTCTCAGCCTTTGTTATCGCTTCCTACTTTCGCATTCCAATCTCCAGTAAGAATGATCACATCTTTTTTGCGTGTAAGAGCTAGGATCTTTTGTATCATATTGTAGAATGCTTCGATGTCTTCTTCTGAGGACTCCGATGTTGGCGCGTACACATGGATAACTGTTATTTTGAATGGTGTTGCAGTAAATCTTGCTGTTATTATCCGTGAGCCGACCGAATTGTAGCTTAGTAGCACACACTTTGCTCTCTTACTGAGTAGCATGCCAATTCCTCATATGTGCTTATTTTCCTCTCCTGACCAGATGAAGTCACCGCTGGATGTCTCTCCTTGTCCTGTTCAGCGTACTTCGGAAATACCAATTATGTCATAACTGAAGCGCTTCATTTCATGTCTTGGGAGCCTCAGTTTTCCTGCTGCCCATAATGTTTGTACATTCCATGTTCCAATAGTGAGTGTTGTTTTTGCTGTTTTCAATTTATAGCCATCATTCCTTGTTCGAACGTTTGTTCCAGTAGCCAACTTTTCGACTCTGCCCTGGTTCCTCGACAGAGGACACGGACCTTGTTCACCCGGGCGTCGTCCAAGCCGGTATAGGCTTTGAAATTGATTATACATGATTGGTTTCTTTCGTCTTTTGCTTTTTACAGACGGCGGTATCTGCACTCCTTCCGTCTAACGCTCCTCCTTTACTCGGACTTGCGACCAGCATAGAAATCGCTGGATTACGATCCCTATGGTGGAGTTAGTAATGCAGAAAAGATCTTTTTAACTATAGATGAATATTAAAAAATATGGTTAAAACGTAAAATAATACGTTTAGATGGCTGTTTGTCAATTGTTTCAACATATGATTGAAATAATAAAATGTTAGAAATATTCGATTGTTCTAGTGAGTCGATTGACATCATAAAGCGAGTCTTCGATAGATGGAATCATTAGAAATAACTTCATTTTCAATAGTGGTATTTCGCGTATTACAGAATTATAATTGACATATAAGAGAATAAAACAAAGATCATGATGTGAGAATCTTTTCTTACTCAAAAAAAACTGCAGAAAGATCGTATACCTTTTATTACAATTTACTTCTTGTTCCTGTTGGATAGAGAAATATCAGAAAATGTAACTATGCTATTGAAGTACCTAGATAAAGCTAAAGATGAAAAAAAGAAAATTGACTGTAAAATAAAATAACATTAATGATGATTCTTCTTCAGCGTTCGTTCCATTGCAAGCAAGTGCTGTCGAAATTCATCCAAACGCACAATGGCAACAGAGTGCTATCACAGTAGCTGAAGGATATTTACTACCCAATGGAACCAATGCAACCGATCGACTCTACTTCCCAATGGGTGTGTTTGTTAATGATGAACAAACGGTCTATGTCACTGATCCAAATAATAATCGAGTTATGAAATACGTATTAGGTTCGACGAGTGGCCAAGTAGTCGCTGGTGGAAATGGAAGAGGCAATGAGGCTCATCAATTAGCTGGCCCATCGGATGTGATTGTTGACAAAGAAACAAATAGTCTCATTATATGCGATAATGTGAATAAAAGAGTGATTCGATGGCCTCGTGTAAATAGGATACGTGGAGAAACAATCATATCAAGCGTTAGTTGTCACGGTTTGACAATGGACGAGAACGGATCTCTCTATGTCGTTGGGTATGGCACAGATGAAGTGAGACGATATCGAAAAGGAGAATCTCAGGGTACCGTGGTTGCAGGTGGCAACGGACGTGAAAATCGTCTCGATCAACTCCATTGGCCACAATATGTATTTGTCGATCGAGATCGTTCAGTCTACATATCTGAGTGGTATAATCATCGTGTAACGAAATGGGTAGAAGGTGCGAAACAAGGCATTGTCGTGGCTGGTGGTAACGAACAAGGAAAGAGTCTTAACCAATTGGCAAGTCCTGAAGAAGTTGTTGTCGATCAATCTGGCACTATCTATGTGGCTGACTCTATAAATCATCGAGTCGTGCGTTGGGTCAAAGGAGCCACACAGGGCACTGTCATTGCTGGTGGAAATGGTCAAGGAAAAGTATCGAACCAATTCAGTCATCCCTACGGTTTGGCATTCGATCGATACGGCAATCTCTACGTCGTCGATCATTGGAATCATCGAGTACAAAAACTCAGTATCGTTTGAAGTGCTTAAGAGCCTATACGCTTGTGCTTTTCCTCTTTTCTTTACTGAGTAATAAACACCATTGAATTATATTCTGTTTTATTTCAGCGCATGTATAATTGTGAAACAACCTGATAGAATCGTAACGAGCAAATAAAGCTCACCCACGCATGGGAACTAGGCTGGATGTGGGTGTTGTAGCATTTGTCAACTCACACGCCAAATATCATGTATTCATTTGCCATCTGCTTAACATGATAATATCTCTTTAGTAAAGGATCAGTGACACATATATCGCGTTACTTGTAATCTGGCTGCTACTCAAAATCTTATCGAATTACGATCAGACAACCCAAACCTCTTCTGATAATGTTTGGTTATAATATACTTATACACGAAGAGCACCAACATGATAAGCAAAATTTTACAACATGTTAAAACCTTAAATATGCTTGTTCGTAGACATCTTTGTATACCCACTTAACAATTAAAAGTATGATTTTGCATATGGTCTTTTCTTTTTAATGCAAAATTTTTCATTCTACAATCAATAAAAAATAAGATATTGTATATTTCACTACAACCATAAAATCTCGTTTTTCAATTAATGTGATAAGCTGCAACTTTTATATCATTTATTGTTACTTTTTACAAATAGCTTACGTCGTTTTTGATAACTCTTGATTTATTATAAATTATAGGCCATCTTTTAACTTGAAATTCAATCAATGATTTTGATTTTGAACACATCACATGATTTGAAAATTGTAAATTAATTTGGCTTGATAACTACATCAATAATTTGAATGACAATGATATTCAATTAACAAAACTTTTCTTGCACAAGAGTGCGGGTGTGAGTGTGAATGTAACTGTTCAGTTCAATAACATCTACACCCACACCCTACTATACTCACCCATGAACAATAAAGAAGAATTGAAAACAACAGACTTACACATTTAAATAGAAAAGAATGGTAATTGAGTTTCGTATGTGATTCATTTTTTGCGGTCTGATGTGTAATTTTATTATTATTTTTTGTTTTATATTGAAATGAGACAAACAAGTGTTTAGTAGATTTCACAAAAAATTGATGGATAACTTCTTGTGCTGTAGTCACAATAATAGCCTGAAAAATGTTCCTCTTTGTTATGCTTTGAGTATATACTCAACAGACAAGTAAGCGTTTCATCTTAGTAATGTCTTTCTAGTTAAGAAGAAAAATTATAGAGAGAGAAATCAAAAATAATAAGTTACTCTAAAAATTTTTTTCCGAAAGAACTTCTCTTCGTTTAACAGAAGATAGTCTCGGTTCGGTAGTTACGTATATCCTAAAAGTTGTGTGCTATCACCACAACAATTCAAACCTGAATACAATTGCCACGGAAATAAAAAATTCTCAGTATTGAACATAAGAGTTTCTTCTTTCTTTGTACGCGTATTCAATAAGTTAATTTGACGTTGTTTCACATTTATTGTTAATTCTAAAATATCGTCATCATTAACTTTTCGTTCATCGAACAGAGCTTCTTCGTTGTAGGGTGTGGGTGTTCTCTTTATTTATATCCACACCCCACACCCAGATATATCTGCACATTTTTTGTTCCGAATCAGATTCTCTATCGAATGGTATATAAACCAACTGTCAAAGCATTTGTATATACTGCCTAAAATGAATGATTGTTTCACCATTAGATGGTTCTATAGGACCTATATGGCTGAGTATCAAAGTATAGGAAAATTTCGACCGATTAGGCTGATATTTAGAGGAGTGACTACTAACTATGAGTTCTACAATTGCTGAAAGTTTCATATGAAACTGTCGATGATTTCTAATTGGGCCGAAATCAACGCAAATCGTTTCTCGTCCTTTATTTTTATTTATTTCAAATAAAAATATTACAAATATGTTTTGATTATAGTTCGTTGACATGGTTTTCTAATAATACGAATTATTTTCCGATTTTTCAATTGAAAATTATCAAAAACGTCTTCAATATCTTCAAGTAAAACTCCTTTTGTTTCTGGACAAAAAAGATAAACAAAAATGACAGCCATAAATGTTAAAAAACTAAATAAATAAAAAACACCATGTATACCTAATGGTGCTATTAATTCCAATATATATGCCATAATAATACCCATAAACCAATTACTACCTGTTGTTAATGACATCGCTCTAGCACGTATATTAAGTGGATAAATTTCGGCTGCATAAATCCATGCAATAGGTCCCCATGAAAGTGCAAAAAAAGCGACAAATATAGCAGTAAAAATTAACATAATTATACCAGAACTTGTTTTACATTTAACAATATCATGATTTATCATTGTATTGTTAATTGTTTCATGAATAACATCACATCCAGTATAAAATACTGTGGCTGCAACAAGATGACCAATAAACATTGCTAAACCTGAATAAATAAGTAAATTTCGACGTCCTAATCTATCGAATAAAAATAATGCAGGTATTGTACTGAATAAATTGACACCAGATAATATTAATAATGATATAATACCTGTACCAAGAATATTTTCATAAATCATACCACCAAATGTAAATATTGGATTAATACCAGTTCCTTGTTGAAATAAATGCATACTCATACCAATAATAATACGTTTAAGTAATTGTTTTTGATGAAATATTTCTGTAATTGATATTTGATTACTTTCTTCTTGTAAAGCATCTGATATTGCATTTAATTCATTATCAACATTATTTATTCGACGAATTCTTTTTAAACTTATTTTTGCTTCTCTTCGATTTTTATTTTTATATAACCAACGTGGTGATTCTGGACAAAAATAAATGCCAAATATGATTATTAATGGTGCAATTAATATAATACCATTTGATAATCTCCAACCCCATGTATGATTTTCTAATAGAAAATTAACAATATTAGCAACAAATAAACCAGCTACAATAGTCATTTGCATAAAGCCAGACAACATTCCACGTAAATTTGTTGGTGCTATTTCTGATGCATATAATGGACATGAAAATGATGAACAACCAACACCTGTACCTTCAATAATACGTCCAATAAGTATAAAAATCATAACTCCTTTTGAACGACCTGGTGGCAATATGACCATCGATGTTCCAATTAAAAATAAAACAGCAGATGTAAAAATAATTGCTCGTCGACCATATTTTTCTGCTATTAATGATGAAATAAATAGAGCACCAATAAAACATCCAACATTATATAATAATGTAAATAAAACTAAAAATCTTCTATAATCCGACGGCAATAAACTAATTGGAAGATCACATGTACTTGAATTAGCAAATACATCAACACAAAAATCATTTTTAAATGAACTCATAACAACAATACCACCTGTAACACCTTGATCATAACCAAAAAACCATCCACCTAATGAAGAAAACGCAGCTAATAAAACAGCACAATAAGGTTTGCCATAATTTATATTTTTATGTTGTTGATGATGATGATGATGATGTTCAATATTAATATTATCATTCTGTATTGTTGATATTTTCATTATTATTTTTATGTATTAAACTAAAATTAAAATTAGACTTATAATAAAAATTCAAGAAAAAATTTTCATTCTTTACATCGAGAAAAAAAATATTTATATGGAAACTTTATAAGAAAATCGAAAAAAAACTTCTGATCAGTTTTTTTATGGATAAAAATATTTTAGTTAAATAGATTACTTTATGATTATTTATTTTTCTTGATATTTTTATTCAGTTTTTGTATTCTATTATTGTAAATAAGTGAAATTGTTAACAAGAAGGAAATCTTACTTAATTATTCAAATTTTAGAATAAAATAAGCAATGTAAAATAATATATAAAAGAAGTGAATTACAATATGAATGATTTCTTCAATCGTCTTTATAACACAAAAATAAAAAGAAAAACAGAAAAAGTATTTATTTACCTATCTATCAAATAGTACGGTAAGCAAGCAAATGAAGATATAGAACCTATATTCTATGATGTTTTTACCTACGTGCCCATCGATCTATTTGATAGGTAGATAGATAGATAGGACCAATCCATCTATTCAATTACTTTTTCTTCCGATCAATTGGAAATTGGATATGAAAAAAAGTATTTATGTAGTATTACGTCTTTCGTCTAACTTCACTACAATTTCATATATGTTGAATTGATGATGAATCTACTTGAATTGTATTCTCATTCGATTTCTCTGTTTTAATTTTACGAAGTAAAATTATAACGTGAAGTTTTGTTGTTAGAAAAAAAGAACAACTCCATCAATTAATGGTACATTAGAGTGAAGTTAAAAAGTGCAAAAACATTGGCACTTTCATCCAAATCTATTTTCAATATCAGACTGAAATTAAAAACTATGTTACTAGACCAGGGTGTGGGTGTAGATCTGAGTATTAAACTAGAGGACACCCACACCCTCGGTTGATTGTAAAAGTATATGATTGATATTGATATTCATTTCAATCAAAGCGATCATCTGCATCTTTTGATCTTAGATATTCCAAGAACATTTCTTGTTTTTTTTTTTATATTTAAAACACAAGCGTTGTTCAGGTGTTAAGAATAGAACATGTTTTCCATTCTAGCATTCAGTAAGCATTTCTTTAATTCTTTCAAGATTGTCTTTTAAAAGTATAACTCCTCGTGAAAATGGCATTACATGTATTTTCTTTTGTAATTATTTACTAAATTTCTTTTTTAATAATTCCTGCATAACACCCATGAATGATTCTAAACAGTTAATTCTAGCAATCTGTTTACCATTAGCTAACATTTCACTGAGTAGAATCAATATAACTGATGTTTTACCTTCTCCCATATTCAACTGATAAATACTATTGTCTGTTTCTTCTATCAATACTTTTATAAGTGAATATTGAGTACGATGTATTAAAAGATTATTTTCTGTCTCAAATAATAACCAAGATGGAAAAATTTTCTTATCATAACTTCTTTTCATTAAAATATTTGTAAAAATATTTTCTAAGATTCGTTCTCTTTCATCTTTATCATTCTCCGCATGTATTGAATTATACTTCGATATCAGCACAATGGCTCTTGTGATTTGTTGAATCAATGTTTCTTGAACTAAATAACATTTTATTTTTTTCACAAAAACTTCTTTTTTTGGATCCATAATAAAAGGATTGAATTCTTTTATCTTATCGATATTTTTTTACTAAGGAGAGAATTTCTCTTTTAGTTGGAACAGTTTTTTCTCCTATGATTCGATGTAAAACAAACAGATCGGTTTCATTCGATTTATTTTAACTAAAGTAATATTTCGATGTATTTCTTCTAACAGTTTTGCGTTCTTTTTTTGGTCTTTGAAATAATACTTAATTAAAATGTCAGTAAGATTATTTATATTATATTCGTCTTTCAAATGAGTTTCATCTATTGGTGTTTACAAATACTCGAGGACATTTGAATTATTCTGAAACTGTTTTTGACATGTATTATTGGTGTAACTATATTTTTCTATTATTTTTAATTCAAGTATAGGCGTATCTAATTTTTCATATATTAATATACCTGTTTTCCTTTCTCGTACATATCAACTTTAACATAGATGGACTCATACTATTCTTTTTTGCGATGATAGACTAAATACCACATAAATGGATCATTATTTTTGATAATATAATCGTCTATTTTCTCTTCACTGTCGTATAAATCCGTAAGCCATTTTCTAACGTCTCTTTTAAGGCTTAAATCATTTTGAATAATTTCTAAACGTTGTTTAAACAGTTCTAATCCAAGTGGTTGAGACAGAATATTTCGTCGAATTAATTCATTTTTTTATTTTTGTATGTAAATTTTTCAATTCGGTCCTCATTTCTTCAATTATTTTTTCTATATTTCCCGAAACATATGTGTATGAATTTTCCTTTCCAACTCATTGCTCTACATCTAAGAGCAAATCGTTTTTAATTTTATCTAAACGATTTTCTAGGTAAGTGAATTCTTCTTCAGAAACGTATGTTAATTCTTGTAAAAGACCAATGCCAATTTTTGGTTCTTTCATCGACATGAAGAAATACTTATCGTTAATTTTTACTGTAGACAATTGTTATCCATAACTTTCTTCCAAATAAGAAACATATGTTTTTTCATATCCTTGTGAAAATGCCTTTTTAACATCGGAATCACCTGCAAGAGTTTCGGGATCAAGAGAAAATTCAATGTCATTTTTAGGATAGCAAGATTTAACATAAAACAATTTTCGTAATATTTTTTTATACCAATATTTTCTATTTTCGAGTCTAAATCCATTAATTCATTTCCATTGTTTTCTGAATATGAGTGTTTCTTAATCAATCTGCTTTTCAATATCTTTAATAGACAAACTCATTTTGAAATTAGATAAACATGTGATATTCGTAACAGTGTGACCGATTCTTTGCGAATCAACGATTTTCTCACATTAATTGACAATATCGCTAAAAAATTCATAGAATTCTTTGTTTCTACTTTTAGCAATATGCGTAGCATATAAGATATTTGGCAAATTATCACAAATAGAAAAGACATTCATTTGTCTTAAAATCTTTTCAAAATTATTTTTAAATTTTAGTTTGAATTCTCAATCTTCTAAATCTTGAACACAATATCTTGACTTTTGTTCTTCATTAAGATACTCTTTGTTCAAAATTAACCAAACAAAATTTTTAATTTCTTTATTAATATAGCCATGAAGTTTAGGAATATTTGAAATATCATATTCACAAAGTTTCATCGAATATTTTGGCAGAAATCTAAATGCTTTTGAAACAAGAGAAACAATGTAGAGTATTCTTATGAAAATTCTATCATCTTCAAATGCTGTCAAAAATAAATATGCTAAAAATAGGGAAAAACTTTCTTTATTAAAATCACTCGTACCTTCTACATTTAAGGCTATTCTATAAAGGGAAATAAAATAGGAAAGCTCGAAATTTTAATTCTTGTATTTACGGTAATGATGTGGAGATCGCTTTGCCAAAGCAGCTATGACCTGTTCTTGAAATTTGTACTGTACCATTGACATCTTGAAAAAAATGCCTTTTCCAAACATTTATAATCTTTCGGTTCAAGCGATATTAACTCAAGTGCTTTCTTATCATTTATCAAAATCTGTTTGATAACTACTTAATAAAAGATAAGTTAATCGAAAAAAAATAGCATGAGTATTACAATGACGAGGATTCGATCCATGAGTAGCACTCTTAAACATTTCGTCTTCTTTAACAGCATAATTTGACCATGATTTTTCTAACTCTCAGCATATACTTTCAAAAAAATTTAATATAATATTGAATTCCATCTCTGAGTATTGACAGTTTTGCCAACAGATTTTAAGAATTTCTGCACAAATTTCATAGCTGTTCATTTCAAGAAACAAATCTTTATCTAAAGTAGCAGTTTAAAAAAAAAGAAAAGCTAAATAGAGACTTGCAGCTGTTGTTTCAGAATTCAGAGATTTCAAGTTTCCATCAACTTCATATGAAAAATATGTTGGTTTGTCGACTTTGTCTAATTTAAACTGTATTGTATTAGAGAAAAATGATTTTTTTCTTCAGTTGGTTGATAAGGAATAATTATTTTTCAATTGAAATTCATAGGATTATCACTTTGAATGTCGGATTCTATGACTAAATACTGCGATAATTCAATCAATGTATCAATATATTGATCTTGACTTAAACGATAATCTTTCAAATCCTTCCCAAGTGGCCATCCGATAGACATTTCGACCCGTCAATTTTAGCTTCCGATGGGCATCGAAATTCTAGACCGAGCCGTCGGATGGTGGGTGTGGGTGAGCGTGTGGATAGAATTATTACCTACATGCACACGCACACCCACACCCTTATAATTTCAATATTAGTAGAAACTTTAACTTAAAAAGGCACAACAATACGAAGAAATACATTGATGTACGTCAATGTACTTTGAAGTACCTTGAAGTGTTTTTATTATCACATGAATACCAAAACGTCAGTAAAACTTGTTTTCTTAGAAAAAAGGGATACCACTATAAGGAATTGAAGTTCCATTATATGATACAAGGGGGAATATTCAATAGGGTGAATTTTTCATCGAATTTGCTGCCATCCCTACAAATGTCACTTCTATTTCTCACGACTAGACTATCTGTTGTTGAATAGTAGGTGGAGGATTCGTATGTGTTAATGGCAAAATTTGATTTCTTCTCCAATTATTTAGTACTAATTGCTTGATCGTATCTAAGACTTGCTTGCGAAATACTTTCGATGCTGCATAATAACAGTAGAATGAGCTCTAAAAATAGAATCACGACGAATTGTATGTCGAAAGAACTTACACTACTTACCGCAAATGGACCATAACCATAGAGGTTAAAAAAGAGTTGAACCACCTGCTCTTGAGACACACGATAAGCATTCTTGACAATGCCTGCTGAACTAACGAAATAGGCCATTGCAATACCATGTGGCATCATGAATAATACCAAAATCACAATTTGAAATAATGCCATTCGCGTCATCTGTTTTGTAAGAGCAGAGAGTGCACGCCGTTCGTATATTTTGAACGATTGAAAACGTCGGTAGGTGAGAATGGCAAAAATACTACTCACCAAAACGGGAAGCGTTAGATAAAGCACAAAATTCAAGAAGTAGGTGCGATATTGAGTATACACAGCATTTGTTGTTACACACGCAGGTTTGCCATTAAGATTTACGAGGTCTTGCAGAAAGAAATAGGGCAGTTGATGTATAATCCAAAAGAGTACACAGCCGATCACGAATAATCGAGCCGTTCGAACATTACTCTTCTGTCGCCAGATAGCAGATCGCGAGGTGCAGAAAAATGCATCGATAGATTGTAGACAAAGGCAGCTGAATGAACTAAGAATATTGATATTAACGATAGAAGCGCGAAATTTGCACCAAATTCTGTTTGACAATGTGAAATCTATTTGAAAACCTTCGCTAAGAACTCGAGTGCCAATACCAACAATAAGAAGGTTCATATTGAAAAAGGATTGAGCAAGCATGAAAAGTGAACACACATTGTGTTGGTAATTACCCAATTTGAGGAATACGACGATGTTGAGAAGATTTCCGAAAACACCACCTATGAGTAAGGGGAAACCGAGTCCAATATTCATGTATTGAACAATGAGATAAAGTTGGACGATGGTTGATGTAGAAGTATCGTTCGACGACATTCTGCTCTTTTCCATGTTTGCGCTATCTGCTATATTTGTGATAGGATGTTACTGTCAACTGAATCTTATATTAATTAAAGTATGCAACAAGTGAAGGAAGAAAGATTTCCACTGCAAAAAAAGTTGCTTTACTTTGCAGTAATACTAGTCACTATTAAGCAAAGATGAAATGGTTGTGTTTATCGGTGTGACGTTACAAAACTACGTCATTATATATCTTATTTCTACGAAGAAAAAGGCACAGGTTTCATGTGAGGATTTTGCATAAGTGAGATAATTAGCTCTCTTTTCAGAAGCTATTTAAAAAACAAGAGAATATTGTGAAAGTAGAACGTTTCCCTATAACATTCTGTCACTACAAAAATGATGCTCTTTCAAAAATATATACAGAGCATTGTTTTTCATTTTGGAAAAAAACTGTTCTAGTTATCAGAGTCAGGTGTCCTAATTCTGTCAGAAAAAAAGCTTTTAACGTTTTACTTATAACTCGAGCTATATGCATCATAGAGAATTTTTTTCCGGGAGACTTTGAACATTCCTCTATCGATTGATATAAAGTTAATTAAAAAGAATTCGTTCATTACTTTACTGGAGCATGACAATAGAGAGGCAGTCAAACTTGATTGCAATTTAATGTGTTAGTGCCTAATCCTAATTTGATCACGAATTTTTTTCTTTTAGAAAAAAACTCATAACTTCTCTCTCCCACATCCATTCGAAGTACTTTTTAGTTTCCGGGATAGAAAAATATTTCTCTATCTTTCTATCAATTTTTTTTCAAAAATTTTGTTTTCAATGAACAGTAGTCGTTGGAACGAGACCTACTCAACTTTTTTCCGTTCTGCTCCATTCCTAATTCGATCATTCCAGCCATTTCGATAGGAAACTTCAGGACAAAAGTTGTTTCGGCATGAAAAGTGTCTTTAATTGCAAAACAAATTACACCATTCGATTCCTCAGCTCAAAATCTATTTTTCTATATATTTTTTATTATTATGAGATGTAATCTTCATTGAGTTTTTCTTATTACAATAAGATGAAGTTGATGATCAAATTACGAAACTGATCTTAATTCAATCACGCAAGTTATTTCAGTAGTGTCAAACCGGAAAGTTGAATTCAATTATTGAAAATCTACTTCAACTATTCAATTATTCCTATTTCGAATAGCTGAAGTTCAATTATTCAATTCTTCCTATTTCAGATATGTATGTCATCTTCCTCCGAACTCCCTTCTCCGCACCCACACCTGATGAAAAGTGAATAATTGAATAATTGAATAATTGAAGGTCAACTATTCAATAATTGAATAACTAAATAGTTGAAGTAAATTTTCAATAATTGAATTCAATTTTCAGGTTTGACATGTATGAAGAGCTGTATAATAAAGTATCAAAAGAATTAAAAGAACTGAAAGTCTTCAAAATTGATAAGAAACAGTTTGGATTTGGTATAGATTTGGATTTAGTGACGGATTTGGTTCTATTCTACCATAAATCAAAAGTTCAAGTCCTGTTAGATTGAAACAAAATCCCAAATCCAAATCCCCAATTCCAATTCTAAACATAGTTAACTTCGTTCGTGATAAGTCCGAACCGGATCCAAACGATAGCTACAATTCAAATTCAAACGAAATTCAAGCCTAAAACCAAATATAAATCAAATCCTAAATTCCAGAAACCAAACCTAAATCCAATTCCAAATCTCAAAAATTTGGCCTGAAATCCTAAATGTGTTAGAGATTTGTTGCACCCCTAATCGATTGGTATCTTCAAAAGCAACAGCATCTATTGTTATTTCATAAAACTTCACGAAATAGACTATATGTGCATCTTTAATAACTATGATTGATCCCCTACTGAATGGAAAATTCATAATTTCTGATCAAAGCTCCTTGCTTATACGACGTGAATCTAAAAAAATTAATTTTCTTTTTATGTTATATTCATCAATTTTAATAGCATTGCTTACCTATTCTTTTTGAAAAACATAAATAATATAACAATTTACACTTTTTCCACCGAAATAGTTATAGTTCAAGACTAGATCATTGGTTCATAATAGTTTCTCTGCATCTAAATTTGTTCATAAGCCATAATCTTTTTCACTTGGCGTGATCTACCTCCGATAATGATTGATTGAGTAACCATTAATCGATTTTTAACCTGACCGATTTCATAAAATTGATTGTTTGTGTCGGGACACAATTCTGGTTCTTCAAAAACGACTCGATCTTCTAATTCGTCTGGTGAAAGCATTAAGGCCAAAAGATAAATGAAACGATCTTCATCGTTCGACATACTCCTCCAATTCGAATAGTTTCGATATCGGCTAATATCATTGTCATTGCAATCAATAACGGTACATAAACAATCTTAGTAGTACATTATTTTGGCAATATCAGCATTTGGCACACTGATAGTAGTACCAAACATTTTGAAATCATACTCATCGGTTTCGAAAAGAGCCATAGCTTTCCTTTGAAAAAAGTCGATGAATATTGTTTTGCGAAATCGTCTACATGACTCCTCAAATATATGCTTTCTATCAGGTGAAATTTAATGCGCTTCTTCCTCGGGACAACATAAAGAGAAAAAATGCAAGCCATGATACATTATTTATTCTTTATTAAACCATGTAAAAAGATGAGCTGAGTTTTCCTTTACCTAAGTAAAATTGCCTTATCACAATGTACATTATGATGGAAAATTTTACATCACACAACAGCAATTGGACGATAGTTCGATACTTCCGTACATTATTATTGTCTTTCTTTCTGTTTTTAACACGAAAGAAATGTAATGGATTCTAAGACATCAGAAATATATATTCGACGAGTCAGTCAAGTGAATAATTATGCAACCAAAAAAGGCTCAGTCCTATAAGAACGTACATCAGGCTATTTTCTTTTCGCTATTGCTTGAAAGGGTGGGAGTGGGTGTGGGTGTGAATATCAGTCTTCACTTCATCCACACTATCATGTAAAACTATTTATCTTACAGCGATCCTTATCAAATGGTCTAGGGGTGTGAATATGGGTAAAGATGATGTTAATCCACACTCTACAGCCGTAGCCATCTACATCAACATCTCGAAACCGTTCACATCCAAGTTATCGATTAAAATCTCATTGTTTTGTGCCATGTCGATTGATGTCATCGATGAATTTATTCATTTGGAATTCCAATCATCATTAGAATCTTCTCAATCTTAAACATCGCCTCATACGTAGATGCCATTTTGCATGGAAATTCATTCGCAATTAACGGTAGAAGATTTTCGCTGAGTGTTTTATTTAGATTGGAAAGTTTTGCATTGGGGATATAGAAATGCTTTATCGAATGTACCTTAAGAATCTGCAGCAATAGAAAGTGAAGAAGGTCTCACCTAAATTAGAATCGTATTCGGTGAATATTTCTTGAAAAGGTGAGAATCGGACCACTTGAAAAATATTTTTGATCATGTTTGTTTTACATAGTTAGAATCATCATCTCAAGGTATATATTTTTTCCTTTCCTATTGCATTTCTTATCTACACGCTTCTTGTTTTATTTAATCACGCGATACACCATTTGTCACAACAACAAAAGACCCATAAAGTATGCACCAACTGACGACAATTTTCTGTAGTACATTGATACATCTCTTATTTGTCGGCAATGTCTCTAGTCGATTGATTACAATCAGTAATATATTGCCTCGCGTCGATATCTACAATCAGTCGATGGATATTCATGATGGAAACGTGATTTAGTATGAGAAAGGTGGCCTCTATTATTATTACGGTGTTGGATACGGTGGTTGTCGCCAATTTTTAAACTTCGGCTGTGCTCGTGAGTTTCTGCTCGGTGACTGCGGCTTTCGTATCAATCATACGATCAATTTATACACGTCACTTATGTCGTAGCCACCTCTCGAAAACCTGAAGGACCATTCACTGTGGTGAGGCAGAAGGTTGAAACACTCGCCTATGGTAGTCCAGGTGATTTTGCGCTCTTTGTTGACGATGATGATACCGAGAAACCAACAGGTTATATCGCCTACACATCTATTGACAGTTTGCATCGTATTCAAATCGAACAGCTCTCATCGGACTATACAGATACACTGGGCACAAAAGCGACAACCGGCTCTATAACTCCAATGAATAATGAGGCTCCCATTATGTTCAAACGCAATGGCTTCTACTATCTGCTGTTTGGCGAAAGTTGTTGCTTCTGTCGCGAGGGTGGCAACTCGTATGTCTTTGTCAGTACACATCCACTGGGCCCATGGACTGATGCAAAGTACGATATTGATCCGGTCCGAAACGAAATTATCCATGGCATCATAATACGACGTTCTATCTCTGGTGGTCAAGAAAGTTTCATTGTTGAAGCGATGCTAAACAATTCGAGTAGAGCCTACATTTTCGTTAGTGATCGTTGGGGAAGTGGTCCAACAAAGGCTACGGATTTTCAATACTGGCAACCATTTCAATTTAATGATACTCAGACTCCACCGTGCATAGAAGAGCTTCAATGGGTCGATCAATTTACACTTGATATTGCTTTGTCCTAACCAGAAGAATAGAGAACACTATTGCGTTCTTCTTTCTCGAGCTCTAATTCTAGAACTACTTAAAAAATGAATACATCCTTTTACTCGTTTCTATCAAAATGTTCAGAGCAGAAATACATTGTAGAGAACAATGCTTGACAGACATGCTGGCGAAATGCACTGCTTCATTTTCATACAGTAATATATTAAGAACAACAGCATACTCGAATTTTTCTCATGGACTAGAAAAGAGACAGTTATTGAACGAATCAGACATGATTTACGCATCAATTACGACAGCAGTTGCCAGGGATGAAAGTTGAATTGTGATATTAGGCGTAGTTAATTTGCAGCGACACCTTATTTTATGCAATATTTCACGAAAAACAATATAGTTCATGTCAACGACTCTACGCTCCTCTGTGGAACTACTTTTAAGTTCTACAACGTAGGATTGATCATCGAAAAATGAATCTTCATTTTTAAACTTTATAACTGACAGTGCATATGAGGTCGAGTAGACTCGCTAAATGAATGCCTATAGACGTTGAGTGTTGGATGATGAATAATGGCTAGCCTAGATCAAACTATCAGTCTGTTCTACCTTTAAGAAAATTTTACAAAAGTTTTATCGGCTGATACCAACTTCATTCTCTTACAGCATCTACATCGTATGAAATCTCTATATATCCAAAAAGTAGTTTTGCTCAAGCTGCAAGTAATAAAGTCACCTTACATGTGGTACCCGTCACGTTGATAAAGTCTTTTGACTCTGTTGATAACATCTTTTATGCAAATTGTTCGCGCAGGCTCAGGTGTTTTCTGGTTTTAAATAGACAGGCTTTCACTTTCAAACAGTTCGTTCGCCAACTATGTACAAGTCTTTGAGTATTGTTACAGGTGATTTTCTCGTTTTCAACTTGAGCAAAGCCATCTTTCGGATATTCAAAGATTTTGTAATATATAGATGCAGTAAGAAAATGAAGGTATGGGTTCCGGAAAATGAGAATAACAACAACATCCACACCTACATCCTAAAAACTTAGATTACATGAGAATCTTCACCAAAATGGTCGTTTTGAACGTCAATTTATGGCAATCTAGATATCTTTCGTAGTACCGCAAGCAGGTATTGATCGAGAAACACAAAAACACATACTATGAGCAAAAGATATTCTTGAAGAAGACTTATCATAAAAAGAAATATGACCACGGAAAGTTTACATTAACATTGGATCTAATTATTCTTCAATCAAACATTTATCTCATGCATACGTGTATTATGAGAAAAAAAGGTATTAAGTTTTCTCAAAAAAAAAAATTTCTTGTATTCTATAGTTTGGAATTACCAGAGACATTGAATAATTGAAGCAAAATTTAATTTAAACAGTGTAAATATATAGAAGCATTGAATCAATTTTTGAGACTTATCTACATCGATACGTTTGAGTTACTATGAAATGAATAATGCATCATTTTGAAACAGGTATTATCATGTTGCACTTGTTCAAATTAAATAATGTAGAAACATTGATTAATGTGTTTATCGTATTAAATATTGCTGCCAAAATCGAATCATTAAGAAATGATGAATAATTTTCAACATATGATTATTAAAAGTCGTTAAAAAACGAAAGAAAGTTGATCATAATTGATCAAATCATTTTTTGTGAACATTTGATACCACGAAAACTTTTGTTTGCGAGTGCTCATAAAATGATTCAACTAACCAATGAGAACGATATAGTTTATATTTATAGAATGAATAATGAAACCTTTTTTGACAACTGAGTTAACTTTCATTTCCTGCCTAATTACTTTCGCTATTGGTTAAGTCTCCATTGTTATTTTCTTCGAAAATATTTATTCAAAGAAGTATATGGAATATTTCACAATCTTCACAAGTTTAGGAGTTGGATTGAAAATTATGTAAACTTTTTGTATTTTCTAGTAAATTCAATTAATTTAAAACAGAATTTGAAGATCGACCGAGGAATAAAGAACATTAAGATGTGATAAATATGTTTAATTTTATGCTCAACATCATCCGTTGTTTCTGTAAAGATTCAGCATTTTTGTAAACATCAATATTGATGTAATGAGTTGACTCTTTTTGTGATGTTATTAGGACGAAAAATAAATTGAATATTACAAAACAAAACATTCCGTTAATAATTTATCAAGGCTTGGTATTGTGGTCAACTAAAAGCAAGAAGGAAAAAAACGAAAATTCCTAGCGTCATTCTACTTTAGGATACTCCACAAGTATACCAACGCTATCCATTATGACTACAAGAAGATTATTCGTTTTAAAAATGAACACAGATTACAAAAAAGTAGAGTATTCAAGTCATAGCTAGTTCAGATCATGAAGATATGTTTCGAAATGTATGCTATATTCTATTAAAGGGTAATAGTCAATATCATATTTATCAAAGCATATAATAGTCATACAATTTTTGACCTAGAATCAAAGATGATATATTAGTACATTTGCCTTGAAACTTTCAAGAAGAAGATTTATTAAATTCATGTTTCTTGTATAATTAACTCTGACTAGACGAATTCATAAATCATAAAATAGCATTCAGCGTAATCAAAAAACTTGTTTTGAAATAAAGATTATATTCCTTTAAACTTCATTAATCAATCCAAGTAAAATTAGATGTAAATAGCAGCAATAATAATATGATTTCAATGAAGAAAAAACAAATTTCTTTAGTTTGATTAACTCTAATTTTTATCTTATACAGAAGAGTTATAGTGTTATTATTATAAAATGTTCATTTAAGAGTTTTGATGTAGTTTGATTATACAGCAGAATTATATATTATTTTATCAAGCGAGTTTTTGTTATCCTTTTTATAGACAAGAAATTATAGAGATAAGATTAAAAAAGATTGTCTACAACAACATCGCGATAGAAAAATATTAAATGTTCAAAATTCGTAATAATTTGCGTGCTTATTCTTTCATTACCGAGAGTAGAATTGATTAAATTAAGTTTTCATTTGAATAGAAGGCCACAAAAAAAACATGTAAGATGAAATGAAAATAACGACACAGATAGCTATTCTAAGCAGGATAATTGATTAGAGATATAATTGCAAAATCTAGTAAGAATTAGAATATATCTACAAGAGACTAACAAAGAGTTGAGTTTTTTAATTGTCAGTGTGTTTTCTCTTGTTCTCATAGAATATGTTATTTATATGTCATACATGATGACTATTTTTAAAAAATAACGTACGACTATTCTTCCATACAATGAAAAGAATAGAGCACAAAGCTCCTACCAGATTCTTAATTAAGATTTTGCACTCTTCTGTACATTCTAATAATCTATGAAGAGATTCTAGAACCATGATGAACATCGTGAAGCTTTAGTTTTTGATGATTTGAATCACACCGACTTTTGTTAACTATTGAAAAACTATATCACAGAAATTAGTCAAGTTCTGCCGTTTTTCTTCTTCAGAAAAGAATCAAACATTTCATGATGTCAACTAGACACTTCTAGTCGTCTAAGCTCAATAGTATAATGAAACACAGATTACTATACAATAAGATATATTCACTAGCAAGAGTCTGAAAGATAGATAATAGTTTCAATCTGAATCACTGTTGAAAAGGTCCGTTGCTATGAACTGATCTTTTTGAATAGGTTGTTTCGTAAGATTTGAATTAGTTAAATTGTTCTTTGATAAGAATTGTTTGACTCAATGTTTAGCAGTTACTTATAATTTTTAGAAACTTTTTTCAGACTGATACTTGCAACTTTTCAAGAGTTATTTAGAATATACTACCTACAGCTTTTTCATGGTACTTAGTACCAAAACAAAAAAAAATGCAGTATTCGAGTCTTCAAGAAATGTTGTCAAAATTTCTGAGGATACCACAACATTTTGAAAGAATATATGAGACTTTTTGAGACTTAATAAGATGTCTTGAAACTTTCGCAATCATAGAGTCTGTAATTTTGGTCATGCTCATGATGTAATATGTAACATTTTTCAACTCAACGATAGACTTGAAAAAGCTATAGTAGAGATTCGCCTGTGACTTCGAAAAGCTCCAAATTTTATCTCCAGATAACTCTTGAAAAATTACAAGTAGCGAATCTTGTTAGTTCTTAAAATATTATAGGTGCAACTTCGAGATCCTCTTCAAAAAACTACAGTATTAGTCCAAAGAAACTTCTAAAAAAATTTAGTTGACCTGTTAATCTTGGATCGATTCGTTTTTATCAAAAGCATTGCTCAAAAACAACAGTTTCAATTAGTCATTAACTCATTTGTTTCGAACTTACGAGATGAACCTTTCAATGGCTTAGTTTTTTCCTATTTTAGCAGTCAACTGCCATAGTTAAGGAATGAATCGTGAAAAGAATTTGTACATTGTATGTTTGCTATCTGAATTCGATCAATATTCATATCAATTGACAACCCATCGTAACTCGTAAGGAATCTGTGTCGAAAAAAATTTTATCTTGCAGAAATCAAATTAATCCATGTAATTTGATAGTTTTCGGCCATGAACATTCATCTTTGATAATAGCACTTGTAATAAATAAGTAAATCTATTTATTACATTATTATGCACTGCTCAATGCAAATGTGAATTTCTAACCTTGAATCAAACATTCATGGATGATTTTGAAGCTATCTTTACTTATTTTGGTTTTGTAAATGTCTATAAACCATGTTGCATCATTCTCTCTCGTGATCCGAAGTATGTAAATTGAATCCATTGAGCTCATTTTTGTTAAGATGTTATACTTCACTGACTAGCATATTTCAGTGTTGAAAAACTAACATATGTAGATGTAATAGTCTCGCCGATTCGGATCGATAAGATGCCTGAACTAGTCAACGAAGTTATGCGCGATTAATTCTTAGTTCTGGGTGTTGGATATATGAAATACAACTTATATTTCTGATGGTCATTAAAGTCCCATGTAAGTTAACTATCAATGTAAATTATATGCTCTTAAGAACATCTGTCGTATTGTGTGGTGTTTAGTTTTGTGAAGACAAAAATGGTGGTCTCGTAGAACTCTAGCGGTTGACTCTATGTGGTATGGCTTTTCTTTACTGATTTCAGCTCTCCTATATTCAATCAACATGATCACTAAGATGTGCTATCCCCTATAGGCTCTTAATCTAATCTGACAAAGTTTGTTTCTACAAGAAAACTATAGAATGCACATAATCGACAATGGTGATTTCTTAAGTACCCTCTGCATTGAGATTTCGATGATAATTCTTAGTCCTTTGATCTTAAGTCAAGTGAACAAATATGCAATGAATACTACTTATTGTCCATGGTAACTGTATGGCTTATATTCGTTTGATTTTTATTTATATAGATTAAATGTTTTGTGGGTCACACAAGCAAAGACTGGTGCATTTACAATTGCTCTTCTGTCTGTTTTTTGAATTTCTGTTGCAGTAATATCTGGAATGAAGCATGTAGTAAAGTATTTCAAGTATAAATGAAAATTTTTCATCTCCACATTCGAGCTCTATAAATTTTTTTTGTTCATCGATGTTCACAGAACTATCTTGACTGTCGCTTCTATGAAATAGATACAAGTTAATTTAACTGATTGAGAACGATTGAACAAATGTGACTGCAGTTTACATGGATCATTTATGAATACTGTTTGAATATATCATCCATTCATAGAACAAAAGTTATAATGTGACACAATAAATGAGTTTTTCCATATTTTGTCAATATATCTGCCAATTCTTAACATTTTTGACTAAACTTCTTTATTGTCCAAAAGAGTGAGTGTTTTTTTCATGTCTAGATCTGAAAAAAAACAAAATAGACATTTTGTATAGGTTTTCAAACTTTATCTTACAGGTATATTTGAAAGTTTTTAGAAATCTCTGGAATACGAAAAAAAGTGCGACTTTCTCAGGTTTTCAAAAAAGAACTATATTTTTGTATCTTAGTTTTTCATGCTCTTAAAACGGCCATGTAATCGAGTCAAGAGATTTTTAGAACATATTTTTAATAGTTGCAAAAACTACTGAGTCATAATATGAAAGTATATCCTGTTTCGAGATATGCTTTTTCCTTTTGATTAGATTAAAATGAAGGAATAGATTATGGCATACTCTGACATGTTCTCCAATGAATAGATTACTTGAAAATCTCTTTCTTTGGATTAATAGAATCTTTCATATCGTCCATTAAATAGATCACACGTGGTTGTATCAGAGATTATGTTTAGAAGCGTTTAAATAGTGACTCATTATTAAAAATTTGTTTTTATCTCCGTAAGACAAAGTTTTCTTTGCTTCTGTAGAGCATTTAATACTGAATTTTTTGTAAGAAAGTTTGGTCAAGCACAATAAGAATAAATCGAGATATTGAGAAAACACTGTGAACTTCGTTTATTATTCTATCGTGGACTCGCTATTATTTCGAATGAATCAACCGGTCATGTTTTGATTTCAGTTCTGATTCGATTCGAATCATGAACTAGGAAAAATAATTTATTGCTAGTTTCCCTCCGTTTTATTCTTTTGCACATATTGTGTTCATGTTAAGCATGTAAGTACAAATAATGTTGTTTTTGTTGTATATGCCATAGTCGTTAACTTTTATTTCGAAAGCTATTAATGACTGACAATCATAGATGGCCCGTGACATACAAAATAGTTAACTCAATTTCTCATAGACCATTGATTTTTTTGTCTTTTCTTCAGTTTTTGGATGCGATTATCAACTACGTAGTATTGTAGAAGTTATAGCACGGATCAAATTTGCTTTCTTTTTGAACACAAGTCAACTGGTATGAATCAATGACGTTGAAAATCTTTGAATTCAATGGAGTGCTGGGTAAGATTGGACACACCGTGCCTCTTCAAAAATTCCTTACATATCTTAATTGCGTTATTTCTAGTTGTTATCCTCATTTGAGCATTTCAAAAAGCTTCATGTGCTTTTTTTATTTTTTTCTGATTATAGAGAATGAACCTCTCCATAAATTCCACAATTTGCATTGGATTTAGTCTATATTATAATATGAAGAATCAACGACTTTTGAAAATCATAAAGATTTCAACTGAAAGAGATCTATCAAATTTAAAGTTATGCAAAATATTTAATAAAATCAGTTTATATCTAGAGAGGAAATTTGATCACATTGCTAATAGTATAAAAAATTCTCCTTTGTTCGCTCGTCGCATTATCGGCCACATGGTCAGACAACAAAATATTTGGGTGAGCGGCGTTCACAGTTTTCTTCATTGTCGAAATTATGTATATTATTCAAAGCTTTTTACAAGAGAAAGTATTTGTTATTCTGGATTTGAAATTCATTTCTGCTAATAATGACTACAACATGATCATAATTTGACATTTGCTTAATATATTATCACCCTCATCCACTCACCAATCCCATAGGTGAAACATGATAACATTTAACTCGTTCGATCTTCAGTGATGCAACTTATCGATGATTCCTCTCGGAATTTGTCCTCTGTTACCTCGCTCACATGGATACATTTATTGATTCGTTCTCGAGTAGAAAAACAATGAGCGTTCGATCTGCTAAACCAGTATTTTCGATCATGCAGTGACAACATTGTGCAATGATATGTATATAGTTATCACTTACATTTTCGCTTCGATTATGTTTTTTCGATTTAGTCCGTTCAAGAAGATTAACTCAATCGGCAAAACTGAAGAATAATGACCATCTTTGTCAGAGTAACGATGAAAAATCATCAGATTGCCGATTGTCTGAAAAAAAACAACACGATTGATATTGTCTTTGACACCTATTAATTGATCTTTTGCCATTATGAAGAGCACCCCGATCGTTCAGCAAAACTGTATTGCTAGAAATAAACTTAGAATCAAGCATATACGTTACGTCCAAGTATTTTATCATATGAAAATTTGTTGATTTTCTATCCACTGCAATTTTATGGACGACCCATTCGAGCTTATTGTCTCTGGCAACGTGAAAAATATGGATTATTTGGTCAAAAATTTGTCTTTTGTTTTGATCATGTACCATTTGATAAAACGCCAAATAAAAACTTCAACTGTCACTCTTAATGTAATAGTTTGACCAATATCACATTAATAACATTTTTCTAAATTGAAAAATCAT
>CAJNOP010001436.1:0-31558 GCA_905250075.1 Rotaria sp. Silwood1
GACCGGTATGGACCGGTAGACCGGTAGACCGGTCGATCCAAAACCCAGACCGGTACCGGTTCCATCTCTGGTGTGGGCGTGTGGGTGACGGTGACTGTGGCTGGGATGTGACTACGGCTGTATGTGGGTGTGACTGTAGATGGGTATGGGTGACTGGCTGTGGGTGGGTGCGGGTATGAATGAAGGGGAGATTAACACCCACATCCATACAACAACACTCACACCCACATGCATACGCACACCCCACATCCACACACCCACATCCACACCCACCCACACCCACACACTCACACCCAAGCACCCACACCCACACACATCCTTCTTCTATTCGAAAACGATGGTTATCGTTGGTATTCTCTTTTTCTCTATTATTTCTTTCTTTCGTTCTTCATTATTGAAATAAAAGTCGCACTCACGTTCAACAAAATACAAAACTTACAGAGTGAGCTGTGAGTGTAGGTGGGGGTGGGGGTGTGAATGTTGTCTAAACCCGCACACGCACCCACACCCGCATCCATGCCCACACACACACTCATTCACACTCACCTACACCCACCCACACCCTAAGAGGTTAAGGATAGAGATAAGAGATGAGGTATAGCAGTAAGAATTACATGTAGAATTAAGGAGTTGAGGTTAGAAGTAACGATTTAAGCATTGAAATGAGGTGTTAGGCATAGAATTAATCGTCAGTATTAGACTACGTGGATTGAGTGGACTACGTTTTAATAGAGTAGAAGCATTTTTGGAAGAGGAAGAAAAAAGTGCGAGATAGAACCATATTTTCCTTGAACCTCAAAAGGTTCTGAAAATGGTACCCAAATTTAGAACTCTAAAAGGTTCAGCATGACACATTTCTTTTACAGAATGAGTGTAGATGATGAACAGAAGATTATCACCCTACACACGAAAACAGTAAATATTAATATCAAAAGTGTAGATAATCATAGAGTATACCAAGGGACGACATGTTACGGTTTGAGAATGTTGAACGAAGACTACATTACAGTGTAGAAATCAGTAAAGGAAGGAACCAAAGGAAAGTGATATCGAAAATGACTTGGCAATAAGAGAGAACATATAAGGATAGGACGTTTAGAATTTGTCTTACAAAATTACTTCGATACCTCCCATACCACAATTCTTCTAGGACTATTCATTAAATGTGTAGAGGCGCGTCACTTTTCGTGGTTCTCCACATCGAGCACATTCTACACGCTGATCCTCTATTTTGACTACAGCTCTACATGCGTCGCAAACCATTCGTCCATCTTCACGATTGTAATGATAATAATTACCAGTTCGTCCGGAAGAACAGTATCTTTTCCAATGAGTATAATAGATAGCACCACCTGAACGTCCACAATATGCACATGGTGCGAGACCGATTCTTACCGGTTTTGCCAATGCTAAAGAACAATTGATGCGTTGTTCGCGTTTAATAAGATCTCGTTTACTTTCTATTTTTTTCTTCGTTTCTTCCAGCAGTTTTTGTTGTTCTGCTTGTTGACGATGTAAATCTTCAATACTTAAATTTGCACGTATCGTTCTGATGCATAACTCTGGATTTTGATAGCCATTCATCTGCTTTTCTATGTCTTCGATTTTTAATTGAATTGCTCTTGGTAATTCTTGTAAAGCCTTTTCTTGGTCAATGACATTAGCGTAACTATTTGATAATTTTTCATCAAAGCCATAAATTTGATAACGAGCTAAGCCTATCATCATACCGAGATATTCTGTTGTCAAACTGTCACGTTTATCTTTCATTTGATTATTTGTTGCTTTAATTTGGTCAGGCGTTTCTGGTTTATTTCGTTTTCTCATAGTATCACCAAGAGTATCTCGAGCATAGACTAGTAAATTTAGTTCGAATTCGGCTACGTGTTGTTCCACAATTTCTTTGTCGAAACGTGTTAATAAATATCGAGTAATCAATGCATCGGCATTTGGCATTTTATTTTCATTGAGAACGTCGATTAAATCACTCATTAAAGCTGCTAATTCCGCTGGACGGATAAACAGAGAAGAGTGTCGAGATCCTGGTAATCGTTTACCACCATTCGATAACATTCTCTTAACAGCTGTTTTCAATGATGCATAAAACTCTTGATGTGCGTCTTTTCTTAACTCTGTATGTATGTCTAATTTGTCATTGTTGTTCATCAGTGGTCGTGGCAAATAATCGATATTTACAGCATCAATATCAGGTAATAAACCTCTAATATAATCATATCGGGCTCGAATAATGTTATTTTCTTGTTCTGACAAAGTACTTGAAGTGTTTGTAAATATGTCTTCTAACCAGTCATTTTTTGAAATTATCACATCACCTATTGTTGGATCATTACGAATGAATGATGGCATATCCATCGCTACTAAACATAGACTAGGTAACACGTATGGTGCGTGCATATCTCTGAAACGATGTAAAGCATTGTACAGTCGTTCACATAGGGAACTATCGACGCGAGATGGACGGAGAACAACAGCAAATACTGTACTCATAATCATACAAAATACATATAAATTAGTACCTGTATTTTGATCTAAATCTCCCATTCCTTCGCAATCTAACACTAATATTGAACCTGTTTGATTTTCTTCTGGATGCTGTAAAGGCTCACTCCACATCCAAACACCATGAGTGACACCGGTGCTACCAGCACCACTGCGAAACAGTCGTAATGGTGGATCAAATGATGTTATATGTAATGTTTCCACCGTTAAACTTGCTAGTTTACTTTTACCGACCCCTAGTGCTCCAACATACGCAATAATGGAGATCGGCGATTCAAATCTTTCCGATATTATTTCCAATGCTTTTGAATTTATCTCTAGTTTCGGTATATATGTAGGATCTTTCTGTTTTTCGTTGGTTGCTGCAACACATCGAATAAGTTCAATACAACCCTGTTGTTCACCAATTGGTTCGCTATCTGTTTGTTCAGCCATATTTAATGATATATCTAAAACAAAAGCGAACCATAATAATTAACTTTCGAATAATTTCGGATAAAGGATACCATGGAAGAAATTCCGAAACTGATTCGATTTTTCGTCTTCATATGTTCTATTCATACATATTATTTGAAGAAATTCAAATATTTTCGATTCTCGACCAATCGATATTGCTGTTCTTCGAAACGGTTCTGCTGATTATTTCATCTTTCTTTTTTGAACACATTTTATATCAAGCAAGCTTTAGTCATATTATGGAGAATCTTTATCAAATTATTAGTTCCTGGCTCATTTTGTATTACCTCTTAGACTTTCGACGAGATATGTATACATTGTTGATGTAAAGAAGTATGTTCAAGCATGCTAAGGATGATCATGGCTTTTTCTTTTTAGTTGGTTTTCATTCGATGAAGAAGGATTTTCGAAATCCTATTTTTATCAGCCGACTCACGAGAAAAGGTCCCCGACTGATCAATTGATTTTGCGTTGAGACTTTGTGCATTATTTAGATGGAAATGAGCTATGAATATTCTGAGAAAAAGTTCGGGCTGATAGCTTATTGCTATGAAGATACTGCATTGTTACGGTATGTTTGTCGATCAATGCCACGGGATCCCTTTCAGGAACAACAGAAATAATGATTTTCAAGTTTCGACTTGAAACTTTACATAGAAACAGGCCTTACAGAGAACAGTATTTTATGGAAATTTTAGACCTTTCTGCTGCTATTCTCAGATACAACTATGATAACTTCATTCGGATAAACCACAATATTTGATGCTCTCATATCAGGCTAGGAACAAATTCAACGATCTAAGACTTTCAAAAAACTATTGTCGGTAAGGTGTGTTTCTATGTAAGAGTTTCAAGTCAAAACTCAAAATTTTTTTTTTCGGTGTTGCGGGGGGGGGGGGGGGGTCGCATGGCATTGATCTAGAAACATATAGTAAAAGTACAGTATCTCCGTAGCAATAATGGTGTGGGTGGGTGGGGGTGGGGTGTAGATGAAGAATGAACTTATATCCACACCCACACCCACACTCACACCCTCACTCTTCATCTACATCCACACCAACACCAGGAATGCTACCTCTTTCGCCTTTTCATCTGTTTTCCGCTTTTTTATATAACAAGGTGATGTGTTTTCAAAAGATGTTCGAAGCAAAACTTATTATTGTCGAACAAAGTCTTACTGTTTATGCGTTCAGTTAACCATCATTCTTATTATGTCATCCATAAAATCAAGGAACGAACACATAAAATTTTTCTATGTTAAAGGGCTTGCACACTAACTGCCTGTTCGGGAATTAAAAGCATCATTCTGCTCTCAACTGATAGTTAACTTCTTTTCAAATTATTTTGCCTTCTGCATTTACCTAAAAAAATCTCCAATCCGAAAATTTAAACGTTTTTTATGACCTAAAGATATTGAGATTGCAAATGATGAAACAGATCGTGAACATTTAATAGCAACAACACCAATTCTGAAATCAAATGAAAATAAAAATACTGAAGCCATACTAGGTGCTTATCAAAAGATAAAAAAGGCATGTTTAATTCACAATGGCTACTTAATCCTGAGTTCACATCATTTTTACGACAGTATAAACCAGATTCAGCTAAAGTTCTTTGTATTGCCTCTAACGAACATTTTTCAGTATGTGATGGTGGAAAAATGATATTGATCGTCACATAAAGTTGAAAAGACATAACAACAACATAAAATCATTCGGTATAAATCGACAATTGATAACATCAACTATGAAATCTAACAAGGAGGTTGAAGAAACAGCAGCTGCAAAAGGTCCTTTTGTATACCATGGAGTGAAGCATAGTCATTTTTATTCATTTCAACAATATATTATGTTTTGCAATTTTGTTAAAATAGAAACAGAATGCTATAAATATGAAAAAGTTGCAAATCCTCATAAATGCTAAAAATCCGCAACAAGATAAGTTTCCGCTTTTTCTGTTTTTGGTTTCCACAATTTTTCGCTTTTCTAAGGCAACTTCCCGCTTTTTCGACTTCCTGAGGTGGCATCCCTGACCCACATCCACACCCTGCAGGATATTCATAGCACAGTTTCATCTACATAATGCACATAGTCTCAACGCAAAACTGATTGATCAGTTGGGAACCTTCCGTCATCAGAAAACAAGAACATGAAACGAAGTTACTCGATTGTTCTTTTTATAAAATGCGGCATCCCTCTCAGAGTAGCTAAATAATGACAGAGAAAAGTTAAACAAAACTAATCTTTTAGTTTTTCTCAGAGAATGACGAGCAATACTCGGAGTAACAAAATAAACAAAAAAAGAAAAGAAAGCGTTTTACTCTTCATCCTGTTACTTCTGTAATATTCTCAGCAACTATTGAAATAAGTAAAAAAAGGTCAGAGTGTGGGTATGGGTGTCAGTATTTCTGTGGTCACTCGCTTTAAGGTTACCTGCATCCACACCAATGCTCATGCACCACTGTTTGGTTTACCGAGAAAATCTACCTCGAAGTTTTGGTGGATGAGACAAAGTTGAAATTATTCGAATGTTTAGTGAGCTCATTTTTGTGACTTAAGAATGACGTATGGAAGCTCGAGTTTCATGGACATTCATACCAACAAAACCCATCGGGCATCTGTAACTGAGGATCTGACTGTATGAAGGTGTGTACAAACTTCAGCGGTCGAAGTAAAGTCTAGGTTAAACCTTGATTGAGGGTATGACTGAAAATGATGTTGGCTGATGATCTGTTATGGTGTTTATGTTTTTGAATCTAGCTGATACACATTTCAAGTGCAAGTATCGGCAATATTTTCTATTACACAGCATAACTGTGCGTACTACCCACAAGAATACAGCGCGTATTACAAACGGATAAATGTGGGGTCGCAGCTTTCTTGAACACCTGTGTACTAGATGTTTGTGTCGCTGTATCTGCAGTGATGAACGAGGATCTATGAGTCATGAGTGAATCGATGATGTTCATCAATTTTCTAGTGAGCAAAACAGGTTATGTTGAGACATCGAATAAGATGTTCATTTAAGAGAGCTCTTAGTCGACGACAAAAGTCTTGCCCGTCTTGAAATGAATTTTTTATTTGATTTTTGATGTATGAGAATAGAATACAACACATATATATACACAGGGATTCGAGACATTTACGCAGTACATAGCAGTTTTATAAGTGTTTGCTTCTTCTGTGAGGAAAGTAAAAGTATGTGAAGACATCCATTTTTGGATGATCTGTTGAGAGATGAGATGGCTCGTGTGAAGTGAGTTCGAGTTTATAACTTTTGACCGTTTAGAGAGAAGAGCTTTAGCTATGCTCCGTCAACGGCAATACCAAGAACACTCAGCACGAAATTTTGAATTGTAATTCATTCATCAGAAATCCATCAGCTCGAAATTTCAGCCTCATATCATACAATTCATCTCATCTCTGAACAAGTCATCCAAAAATGGATGTATTCACATATTTTTACTTTACTCATAGACGAAGCAAACACTTATAAAATTACTATGTGCTGCGTAAATGTCTCAAACTCCTCTGTACATATATGTGTTGCATTCAATTCTCATGCGTCAAATATAATAAAAAAAATTCATTTCAAAGCGGGTAAGACTTTTGTCGTCGACTATCTATTAGTATTTTACCGAATATGTTTTCACAATAGAGAGTTTGTTAATTTTTAAGGGCTTTCGTGAATACAACACTTTCTAATCATTATCACTGAACTACACAATCGATTCTCTGCAAGATAGGTTAATGGGATCATTGTTAGCCTAAAGCCTGAACATATCGGTAGTGCCTTTAATGTCTCCTCGATACATTATTAGTAGAAGGAATAGCCGTATACTTTCTGTACAACTCTTATTGACTTATCCTTCTTTACTTCTGTTTTATTCAGTAGGGCATAGAGATTTGACTGGAAAACTTGTGTCAGCCTGTTATACTGATGGACTCGACTGCGCTATGTATCATTTTATTGTTTACTATTTTTTTAAAACTGTTGCAAGATATTCAAATCAATAAAAATGTATATCGCGCTTTTAAAAATACTCACGAACGGTGGTCACTGTCTTCGAAACAGTATTACCAACAAAATGATAAAACCTAAAAAAAGATTGAATAAATTCATTCCCACTAAGAAGAGAGTTACTCTCAAACTCGGCTTCGTTGTTTTTTCATCTCTTTTCTTTTCTTAAAAAAAAGATACCATACATAAAGCTGTTTTTACCATTTTACTAATATACGATCGAAAAAACGAGTAAACAGAGATGACTGAAGAAAAACTTCATTAACCTTGTATTCTTAATAGATGAAGCCAAGTTGACGACCAACAATTCATTTCAAATAAATTTCTAATGCTCTCTTCACTACCGAATCGAATTTCATTCGGGTTAGATCTCGAAAAGCTGCAGCATTATTGTGTGCAACATAATGAAAGGTGGGTGTGGGTGTGGGTGTGGAGTGTGAGCGTGGGTGTGTGGGTGTGGGCGTGGGGGTGGGTGGGGGGGTGTGAGCGTGGCTGTGGATCTGTGTGGGTATATGATGGGGTGTGAGTGGGTGTGGGGCGTGGGTGGTGTGGGTGTGGGGTGTGGGTGTGCGTGAGGTGTGAGTGGATGGTGTGGATGTGGATGTGAGAGTGGGTGTGAATGGGTGTGAATGTGGATGTGAGAGTGGGTGTGGAAGTGGATGATGTGGATATGTGGGTGTGTGGTGTGCATGGAAAAGATACTAACACACACACACCCATCCACACCTACACCCACGTCCACACCCACACCCTCAAGCTGCAGCATTGTTTTGTGCAACATACTGAAATGTGGGTGTGGATGGGTGTGTGGGTATGGGTGTGGGGTATGGCCGCGGGTGTGGGTGTGAGTACCGAATGAAAATTACACACCCATCTCCACACTCATATCCACACCCAGACCCACATACCCACATCCACCCCACACTCACACCCACACCCCACACCCCACACCCCACACCCCACACCCAAATCCCACACCCACACCCCACACCCCACACCCCACACCCCACACCCAAATCCTACACCCACACCCCACACCCGCACACGTTGATGATGATAACAAACTGAGACACTAATGCATACAATCATGACCGCACACCCATCACACCCCACACCCATAGTCACATCCACAATCACAATCACACCCACACCCATACCCAACCCATTCTTTATGATTCCTATTTGCGTTTCGATTTTTTTCGTTTCTGTTTTTGAATTCTATTCAACTGCACAGTCTATTCGGAGGCGATGCACATAGCAACGGTGAAACACTCAAGGTAAAGAGTGCAAAAGTGTTGATTATAAACAAGAAAAAAATTTATATTGCTACAAAGAAATTCATTGAATGGGAAGCAAATACATCGACATTAGTTTTGTTGAACGTTTAGTAATTGTCATTGTTGAAAAATACACAATAGCTAACAAACATAAACTTCATTCGGTATCGATGAAACTGTATCAGTGTTGATGTTGGCATAGAGTGTTACTATTTATGAGAGACTTCTCTTTGTTGACATCCACATCCACACTCAAAATCCTCACCTACAGCGTACACCTACAACACACGTACACCCTCACCTACACCCACGCCACACACCCCATACACTGATAGACGTCTAAGAATTGTCATGCAGAACGGAATAATCTAGTGGTTATTCTAATGTGTTTATTTTGAAGTGAAAGCATAGGAAAAGTGTTTCAGTATTACATGAATCAAGCGAAAGAAGTTCATCAACAAGAAGTTAAGTCGAAATAAGCACGATCTTGTTTGTAGTCTTACGCAAGTCAGAAGTTTCAACGGACAAATCTTTGACCGTATCGTTGCTATTCTTCTGGGATTCTTTTTCAGCTGCAATCTTCTCTTCGCCAGCATTGAACATACAACCTGAGCACCCAATAATGACGCAGGCAATGGCAACGGTATAGACCAAGACAGAAAAAGCCACTGTGTTTGTGCCACTTAAAATGATCATTATACAAATAAGGATTGCTGAAAGTGATATTATTATTGTCGCAACGCCTGTGTGCTTGAAACATAAATACAAAGAGTGTGCCCAGCACTCCTAGAATATCACCACAAATACCGATTTGATTAATAACATGGCTGACTGTATTTCTCTTAATGATCCATCCATAGCACCATACGTGCGTTGCACCAGTTGGAAAAGTTGGAGTAGCGCTTGGAATGCAGCTGAACTCACCTATTGGAGATGAACCCGAAGAGTTACCGAAAGCATAACAAGTCATCGGATCTATGGGACACTCATCTCCTACTTTAAGACCTGTATTGCCGAGCATAAATCCTTCGAAAAGAGCCATCAGTGCTACTGCGAACGTAATGCCACCAATAGCAGTCAGAAAACACTCTTGACCTACTGACGATGATTTCATTGGTCGCTCATCTACTGTTATTTTAAAATGGTGAACATCCTTTATCTTTGTACTTTGTAGGTGGAGATCAACATTCGCATTTTCTGTTTCAGCAGCGCCACTCCTCTTGGCGGTTTCATAATTGACTTTGATACCAAAAATTCGACCATTGAGAAAGCAGTAAAGACGAGGGACACATCGAGAACTTGCGTAAAGAAGCAATCATGATAATACGAGAAAAAAAAAACCCAAAACTACATGAACTGCTAAATAACCTCCAAAGTCGAATCCCATAGTTTTCGAAAATCCCGATGAATTCCATATTGGTTGAATGGAACAAAAAAATGTAACTCAATGTCTTTGAGGGTGTGTGGGTGTGGGTGTGGGTGGGTGTTGGTGTGGGTGTGGGTGGGGTGGGTGTGGGTGTGGATGCGGGTGTGGGTGTGGGTGGGGTGTGGGTGGGTGTTGGTGTGGATGCGGGTGTGGATGTGGGTGGGTGTGTGGGTGTAGCTGTGGCTGTGGCTGTCGGTGTGGGATGCGGATGTGGATGGGTGTTGGGTGTGGATGTATTCCTCCCTTGTTAACTCTCACCCACAGCGACACCCAAACCCACTCACACCCACACCCACACCCACCCACACCCACCCACACCCACACCCACACCCCACACCCACCCACATCCACACCCACACCCACACCCCTCCTTTTATTGAGTTGTGGAACATTTTATGGTATGAAAATTTCGAAGATAAATTAATTATTTACATGAATATTGTTGTATATTAGATGAAAATAAAAGAAAAGAAGATTTTAACATTTTGTTATGGTGTGGGTGTGGGTTATGCTAGAAAAGATGCTTACATCCACATCCACACCCACATCCAACGTCTACAGCCCAAAAAAAATTCTTAACAAATAATTGGGTAACTGGCCATTGTGGCAATACCACATTGATTATTTTTGTTACGTGTCATTTTGATATAACCTTGATCACCCCAACCTGAACCCCAGCTGAAACGATGATAAACAAATGATACAATATTCAATAAAATATCTAAAGCATAATAATTACCTGTTTTTCACGAGCCAATAATCTTTGCCCGAGGCTGTACCGTAACCTATAGCGAGAACACCATGATCAAGTTGGTTTTGTGAGCAAGCTGGTTCGTTATAAACTAAACAAATCGTGTAAAATTAGAGTAGGAGATGAGAAGTGATGAAAGATACATACCACCGCACTTGTATAACTGAAATGATGAGTGACTAGCATCAATAGCAACTGACATTGGTCCAATAGTAGCAACGGCTTGTTGAAGAGCTGCTTCATCTTTTGATGCAATATCAATGAATCCACAGACTTTGACAATAACCTTTGATGTATTAAACACGCATGTCTTGCCAACAGCTTCATATGGATATGAATTTTCACTTTCAATACCACCGGCTTCTTTGACATATTCGAAGGCTTGATCCATCAAACCACCATTACAACCCATATTACCCTGTTTACCAGAACAATCAACTAACTGTTGTTCAGAGAGTGAAACAAGTTGGCCAGTTTTAATGGCATATGCACTTTCGATGGAGCCAACTGCTGAGAAAGCCCAGCATGATCCACATTGACCTTGATCTTTGACTGGTGTAACATCACCTTGGTCACGCCAGTCTATTAAGAGAACAGTCAAATAGTTGCACAGATCGAAATTTTTATTCGTTGTGATACATACCAACAGTATCTGGTAATTCAAAATTTGGTTCTGATGTGAATATTTGATGATTTTGACTTCGGTCTTCTTTCATCTGACCATTGAAACCATTCAATACTTTCACAAATTCGTCGATAGTCTAGTTGCAAAACAAATAATCAACAAACTGTAGTCGAAGTGTATGGGATAAGACTTTACTAAATCAGCATATTTGTTCATTCCGAGCCAGTATGTGTGAACACCAAGATCAGCTTGAAAATTGTGTTCTTCAACTATCTTCCAATTATTTTCCCAGACAGCACGACTACAATTTCAGAGTTTAATGATCAATCTGATATAGAAATACAGGACAATATTTGATACCGAAGGTGTTCTTCAGCATTAGAATAGCGTTTGTTGTACGCATTTTTCCATAAATTCCATTGTTGATTGAGAGTCACATCGCGAGCCAATGTACAGCTGAAAGCGAACACAACAATTGTAAGAATAGAAATAGATTGCATCTAAATATTTTGATTATAAGTAAAAACATTACTTTATCTCTGGATACTCACCTTTGTTGGATGAAAGAAAAAAAGGAGTATGATTCAACAGCACCATGATGAAAACATTTATAATGTCGCTTATCTTAGCTGACGCGCAGTGGCTGATCAACAAGTTTCATGCTGAAGTGCATCGTCACTTTGTATATATAGATTGATATGATGATTTTTTCTCTGCTGATGCCTTGTCATCAAGACAATGCTGACTCAGTTGAAAATTGCGTTTTTTCTTTTGTACATGCAAAACAGTTTGTTGTCGTCTCTTTCATCGATTCTGATAGTGTTCATCTAGTTATCCTGTCGTTTGTATCTAATATTCGTTTCAATTATCGAATAGCAGGTAGATAGTTCCATTGGGAGTCAACTACAAAAACAGAAAGTATTCACAAAATTTTCTTTCATATCAGATTTTGTAGAGCTTTTTTTTGCTGATCATTTTAGTAAAAAAAAGCTTTTTGAACTTCCTGGAGAAATGAAGATATGATAGTCAAAATACTAAATACCGTAAAATAGTTAAAATGCGTTTTTTCTAATAAACAAGCATGAAAAGTCGTTTCGCATATCTCGAAATGACTATATTCTGAAGAACTGTGACATAATGGATTTTGTAGTGGAAATTTTGCTGTACAGAATCCTATAGTCGGTGTGCGTATGAGTGGGTCTGCTTATGAGTATACTTCTCTATCTGATCCACACTTACATCCATACAATACCCCACATCTACTTACTAAGTATATATTAGTTATCGGTTTATTTTGTCTCATTTATGCATATTGTCTATCGTACGAAACTGTTTATCAACAGTTTAAGTTCAAATAATCAAGTCTTAATTTATAAAAAGAAAATGATAAAAACAGAATGAATGAATAGTATTTTTTGAAACATAAAAGAAAAAGAACACCACCTAAAAGCTAAAGACAAATATTCGAAGTAGATTGTGAAGGCTTGGGACATACTTGAAATCGGCATATTACATTTGCATTGTCATTGACTGGATGCACAACTTTTTCCAAAAAAAAATAAGTCAACTTTTATAGAAATACTCTCTCATACCACGATAGAATGTGGATTAAAAGGAGACCCACATCCTAATTTGAAATCGTAATAGTTACTAAACTTTTTCGATCCCAAGTAGGATAATTTCAGAATAGAAAGAGTATTTCGTGGAACAAACCAATTGAGAAAAAAACTTGAGGAATATAGGCTGAGTGTAGATGTGAGTGTGAAGTGTTTGTGAGAATGAAACGAAGATTGACATCCACACCCTCTTGTTGCAAACAGTCATTTTTATTTGTTCTATGATAGTTTTATACAAAGCTATATTTCATGAAATATCATCAGACACAAATATTGCAGTAGCTAAATTCATCGGTGGTCATTCATTAAGTTCGTTTCCACCGACAACGGTATGAACATTTTTCGTGCTTGCCGAAGTAATATCCCAACTAGAGCTACTAGCTTGGCCTGCTGCATGCCAGGCGCCTGATAGGCAGCAGGCCAGGCGAAAATTCTTAGCCTGGATATGATTTAATACAAACATTTACAGTATTCAATTCTAAGAATAAGACGACTTCACGAGTCGATGATGATTGCCTCTGATATTTTCTGTTGATCATCAAGTCAAACCAATGTTTTTATACGTTTTATAAGGTTTTTTGGCCGTGTTTGTTACTATTAACTTTCAGTTCTTGGACATTTAGAATTTTTCAATCTATTTTTGAATTTTCTCCTTTGATGATACACAGCTTGAATTATTTCTAGCAATTTTTATGCCAGAACTATTTCAAATTTGTCTTACTTATTCAATTTTATACTAAGGTAGATCGCGTTACTCAGTTAAAGAGTTTCATGGTTCCAAGAGCTGGTTTAAACTAGAATCGAATTCAGAGTTTCGTTTAATGAAAATGATGGAGAATTAAGTTCTGTCCACTCGTAAAATTATCGTGTGAATAAAAGTCACCAAACCGTAAGATTAGTAGAAGGTTTTAAGCTAATGTTGAGAAGTTCTCATTCGTACGTATTTAAGATTGAAGATACCTTACATATCAGCAAGTATTCAAGATAATCGATACTTTCCATATATACGTAGTTATAACTTTATTCCAAAAAAATTCAAATATCTTCACATAAATTCCTAAATTTCAACATCTACTTGATTGCCTACATGTTTGAAAGTGTTTCATTTTAGATCTCAGGCCCAGATTCATGTGTCAAAGATTTTCATAAAACCGATCTTAAAATTGATCCATGAATGCTCTTGGTTGAGAATTGGCATACTGCATTCTATTGCTCTCATGAAAACAAGTCGGATCACAAATTGAAACGTATACACTGGATTAATACTAATTTCTAAATTTCATAATAATAAAAAGTCTGAAACATTAGTTCACCTGCAGACCAGACCAGGCCATGCTGCAGGCTGTCTTTCGAAATTTAGCCTGGCATGTCAGGCAGACTAGCCTAGCCAGGTCAGGCTGAAAGAAGTGGCCTGTTGGAAGCTCTGATCCCAACCAATGTTGTCAAGCAAGTCTATCAATAAAAAAGTGACTTACGGTGATATTCAATGTCGTATGCATGCAGATCAGAGCTAATAATTAATAATAGTTAGAAAGTGATATTAAACATATACTTTTCAAATTAAATTCTCGTTGTTTAAATAAGATGATAATAATTTTTCCTTATTAGAAATAGTGCTCCTGTTGCTACTGATTATAAAGATACATTTCTATGTTATCTTTATCAATTAATCGATACGGATAATATGAGTTCTATTCCAAAAATGAAGCAGATACACAATGATATGAATGGTGAGAAATCAGAAACTTTTCAACTCAAAGTTCTTTATTTAAAATATTAAAGCTTCGGGCTTAAAAACTCTCAATTCAATATGCTACTCTTCATAACTGTATATTTCTGATAAAATTTTGGTCGTTCGATATGCATCGGTACATGACAAAATACTTAAAAGTGGTTTGTCTTTTCCATGTATAACTCGAATGTTTTGTTAAAAAAATATTGACTTTGTAAAATCTGTCACTGTTACATGTCAAACCTTCCCTAGCATTGATCTAATATTTTACTTAGAACATGTTGATACCTATATATGCCTACATCCATATCTAAATTTTGTCAATGTAGTGTCAAATGAATCGATTCTCAATGGATTTTTCATTAGTTTCATCTCCAAGACACACAAAGATAAATGAAATACGAAAGCCTGCAATATAACTGTTTCTAGAATTGGGTTTCATTGAAAGTAATGTTTGGATGAACCGGTTAATTATTGCTGAGTGGCGTGCACAGTGTCAGGAATGGTATGTATTTTATTGATCGATCAGAAAGTAGAAGCTTCTATAAGTAGCAAACCTGCCATATTTTCACTTTTGTAAGTGGTCAACACCGTGATTTCTATTGATTTGGGTGGACAGGAATAACGCGGTTGAAGTATCCGATTCTACCTGCGCGTGCGGCATTGTCTTAACCGACTACGTGAAACGTCGTAGGTGCAGCTATGTTTGTAAAAATCAGCACTAATTATTCAAAAAATGATGAAAAAATACATAAAGAAAGCAGCCTTCACTTAGTAGCTACGGCAAAAGAACCAGGTAACACAATAATATCTGACCACTTCCCTACTGAATGAAACTTTCAGTAACCACTAAGATATTCTGTAAATGAATCGCATAATCCAGGGAACTACGAATTCATTGCCTGCTCTTTCAGCTCCGTGATCATCAGAGTCGCCCACTCTTATAACTTATTTCGCCCTGCCATCCAATCAATCTAAAATTCTCTCACTTCTAGCAGTTGCGTGTTTCAATCTATGGGTGGATGCTTTCCCAGCAACCAATTTTTACACACCCATACCTAATATTCGTTTTTTTTTGTATTAAGGTTCCAGAGGTTCTCAATGACCTAGTGCCATCTAGACCGTCTTGAGCCGCGCAGACTGTATACCATTCGATACAGCAAGGAATTCTACATCGAATGGTGTATGATTCGTCGGTGGCTTATGCACTTGAACAAATCGTCATGGGAGATACTTGAGAAATATAATCCTTATCCTAAGTTCTGAAGGATTTTTGGGTCAAAGTCCTATCGTGTCGGCCCTGTGCCGTGCAAGCTGTACATCGTTCGATAGAACTCGCGATTCTGCAGCAATTGGTGTGGTTTTCAGAGGTGGCTTACGCTTCTGGACGAATCGTCAGAAAAAATACTTCTGAGAATCCGAATTTCGAGGTTTCTAATGAACGGAGGCGGGCTATATGATACTTTTATCGAGATGAGTTAGGTACCAGTAGATAAAGCATGAAATTCTGCATCGGTTGACGTATGATTCACTTGTGGCTTATACTCTCAGGCGAATCTTCATGGTTTTTACAAAAGATGTCAATTTTCTCCTATGTGTTTTATTGTTTATTTTGGTTTTGTGGCCACCAGGTTGAAGTTTTGGCGGATCTAATGACACCGTTAGATAGTGCTCATCGAATTGTAGGTAGTTTACTAGTTTTCTTTTATGGCTTAGTCGCTCAGACTAATCGTCATGGAAAATACTCAAATCGGCTGGTAACTTTCCTTACATTGGGGCGCAGACTAAAAGAAGAACTAGTTTCACATCTACATTCACATTCATTCTCTTGTCTATTTCGATTAATGGTAGTAATGTTGAAGTGAACACTTCAAAACAGGATTGTGAGATTTTCCGCAACGGTAGAAAAGTTCTGAATGGTGACATTTTTTAAATTTGAGCTTTATGCCTTTGGTTGTAACTTCGAAATTAACTCTTTTCAGCGCCGAATACGCCTTCATTATTCTATTGTTATCATCGAATAGTACAAAGTTTTGGGCATCGTACCAGGACACGTTAAATTGAACTTAGAACCTTTCTGAACAAAACTGAATAAATTGCGCTATTAAAGAAAGTCATTTGAATAAAAAATGTTTCGAATATGAACAACAGCTTCTGCAATTTGCTTTTCGAGATTTCTCTATAAAATATAGTTTTATAATCTATTATCAGACTTAACACTATTGGTTTTGCTTTGACTTTTATACTGAGAGGAAATATTTATCGATTTTTCTTGTTAGAATATCATTTTCGTTCCCAGGCTAAGCAGTACGGACCGTTATCGACGGGAAAGGTCCGAAAAAATCCCAAAAAACTTCCGGACGGAAAACTGCTTCCATGTTCCATTGACTTTCGGCACTTTTCGGTCAGAAACGTTGATTTGTCCTGCAGGTTACGGTTGGAAATATGCGGACCCCAACACCAGAATCATCGACCTGGGTTTGTTCAGATTTTGTCAGCAATTGAGAGTGTATATTTAACCAACAAAAACAATTTAAATTATATAACTATTGAAAGAAAACAAGACTTCATGAGAGACTAATTCAACCAATTAAATATGAATTGGGGTTCAAAAGTAAGGAGCAATGGATGAGATCAAGATGTTCATATATACCGGTTGGCTTAGCACCGTAATAAAATACTTTACAAGTATATTGACTGTATCCAAAATCAAGATGCCTACAGAATGAGCTTTGTTTCAAAGAAAACTCTATTGTATAAGATGAGAAAGATACACAAGCCTTCAATCCCTGAAATTGCTTATTAAAAAACAAAGCTTGACAAAAGATGTCGCGAGAGTATTGAGTGTTTTATCTAAGTTGTTTTTCTATGCATGGCCAGGACAGCTCTGAAATGGTCACTTGGCATATTGACAAAGACTGGTCATGTATTTCTCTCATTTTTTGTGTTTTCGAATTTTGAGGGAGACGCCTCTATTTCCTCGAATTAGGATTGATCTCGATGAACCACTATGAATACTGTCGTTTTCGTCATTTTCTTATTAAGTTAGAAAATACTTCACCAAGTTCATGTTTAGTAATGCTACTATTATAAAATAGAATATATATTTCGCATATATATATTTCAGTATATGCACACAGAACAATTCTCATTTACAGTGACAATGCTTGGACAAAACCCAGACATTTATTACTCAATACTATGATAATGAGAAAAAACACACATTTCTTTCTTACTTCCTTAAAGACATTGCTTTTAAGAACACACACCACGCAATCTGAAGCTATGCGGCAGTATCTGATATAATCGAGCCAAATGAAACAATGTTGTATCCATTCCGTTTTGGAACATTCCATAAAGTTGTTCATTTCACTCAACAACAATTTCAACGCATCTCATACTTATTTACTCTTGTGACACATAAAGATGATTTTCTACTAACTCAAAATGAAATTAGTGAGTATATATGAAGTCTTCCAATTGAATATACTTTGTTCATGCCCATTTGGCATGCAATCACTTCTGAACGACCTTATGCATTATTCAGCGAACTGGATGAAAATGATAATGCATTGGATACACTTAAACTATTTGAGTATCTTTGTATCAATCCATTTCCTCTGCCGCTTCTAAAAGACAAATCTTTAGGTGTAGAAAATCAAGGCAAAACTGATAATGACAAAAAACATGTAGTATATCACATTGCAAATATTTCAGAAGCACGCCAGACAGCTGCAGATTTCATCATAGCTCGATCTTGCTAAAAATGAATATGATCTAAGTGATTCATCGACGGTAAATGAAATATTTTCTTTGGTCACAATCATTCTTTCTAATGCAACTATTTTTAATTCCCGATTTCGTTACCATACGCTAATAGTGGTGAAAGCATGTTGTTATTCGCTCTTCACTAAAGCTCAGAAACGTACACTTCCTACTATTCAAAAAATCTTTCGAAATCGTAAGATCGATTCTTTAGTGTATTTGTACAATGATAATAAACCTCTTCCTGACAACTTTTGCAATTCGTTTGCTTGCAGAAATTCTTATGTGGCAAAAGGAGAATGCGATATTGATTGTTTATTGGAAAGCTTGGAAGCGACATCTTTTTCAGTTCATTATTTTCCAGATCATTGACTTTAAGTTCATTTGCAGAGCCCTATGTTATTTATTTATTACAATCGCAAGAGCTGGATTCCATTTGGAGACCTTTCCTATTTATAGACACTCCTGGTTTATTTGAATCTACTAGAACTTTTTTCCGTTGTTTAATGACTACCCTCAAAGTTTACCCATGTTCAAAATTCAACGAAGTCTAAAGAAAAATGAAGTACGATCAGCTCGATCAAATTATGTCAATACATTACCCAAGCATCACAAGGTCGATAAACTCAAACGTCGATTTGGTTCAAGAAGTCAAAAATCTTGATAGAAAAAAACGCTGCTGCATAGAAAAATTATTATTTTTTAGTTCATGTAATAAATAGGAGAGATCCTTGCTCAATTGCTGTTGTATATTAACTGAGTCTTGCCTAGGAGTGTCACTTTATCTTTACTTTGTCAAGTCAAGTAAAGTCAAGTCCAGTCAAGTCAAAAACTGTGTTTCAATCTATTCCTGACTTACTTTTTTCATTGATCCTTGTTGAAGACTCCTTATAAACCAGAGTATTTGATATTGCTTCCCTTGTTGGAACGCATAGATAAAAATAAAGTGAAAATAAAAGAGCCATATCCTTTTTCTTTATGAAGAGCTCAAACTTCTCTCTATCTCCGCACTCTCAGTAGTGATTTACCTTTATTCTTGCAGCTGAGCATGACATATATACTTTATCTTCATAATTTGAAGATTTTTTTGCGAAAACTGAATAACAACGTTATTTTATTATGTTTGTGGTTATTTTATGATATCATTGCACATGACTTCACATTGTCTTTGACGAAGTTTTTTCAAGATTTCTTTTCATTTCATATACGTACAGACCATATGGTACTCAGGACGAAGAATCGTGGACTCAAATCCTATCTGATCCTATATGGTAACCGAATTAACTCAACAAATCTCGATCGAAAGTTATCGAGTTCCTGCGAAAAAGTAAGAAAACCGTTGAATTTCATGGCAGAGGATTCCTGTCAAAGGTTCTCTATGACATCATGAACGCTCCAATACGATGTAGTTTATGATCGCCTCAATATAATACTATAGAAGTTAGCATACTTAGTTTGTTCCATAGTTTTTAATGACTTACTTAAAATGTATAATTATTAAAGCAGGTCTAAACTAAAATATTATGGTAAATACATTTTCATAACTTACCAATAGACGGCTTATTCAAAATAAATCTTAGCAGAAAGATTGATGAGCTTAGTAAAAAAAAATAAAACTTACCAATGCATAATGTACCAAGATCAATGCAGAATAATAATGAAAAGCTAATAAAAATGATATCGTAACAATATGAGTGTCATTTTCCTTTCACTCGAGAATAAATATAAATAATTTTTTTTTTGAAATTTATATTAATAAACAAACATAGCGTGTAATAGTTTATATCTATAGTAAATAATCCATTGTAGTCATTGATATTGATTTTAACGTATAAATATTTTGTTTCATAATATATATATACAAATAAATATAAATTATCACGAGTTATATTTATTTCAAATATAAATTATAGATCATTTATTTCACTCGTAAATGAAATTAAAACTAAATATAAATTAACACTCCTACTTAACAGCTACATCGTATATAGATTCACATGAATATGAAATACAGAATAGTTTTTAAAATAATTATTTTCGGATCGATAATGTATTTGAACCTTACCCAAATACAACAGCAGCTTAATTCAAAGCAATATCTTATCAGTTCATGATGTACATAAATGATATCGAACTAAAAATCATTTAATACTTATAAAACTTAACTTGTCATTGACGGTGTGTTTAGAAGAAATCTAAACGAAAAGAGAAAGATTTAAATATAAGATGAAAATTTACCAATGGATAAATTATGAAAATTAGACCTACATAATAATAATAATAATAATAATAATAATGTTACTCTAACATAAAAATTTTATATTTTTGTTGTATTCATATTTCATCAAAAAACGCTGTTAGCGCAATCTCTACGGGATTAAAATGTGACACACGATGTAGCTGTTGTTGCCAATCTTCTAAAAGCTGTTCTTTTTTATGCATATTGAAGCACATTGCTTCATCATGGCTTACTTTACATGATAGAGGTTGAACAGGACAATACTCCATATATGCTTCAATTATATGTTAGGTATATATAATCTCTGATTTTTTCTTGAAGTCTTCTATCACAGTCTATGATGACCCCTGGAGCCGGTCTGTCACGGTCTGTGGGGGGAGAGGGGGGAGTCCAAATTTCTACCCCTAAACACTTCAACACTCCTTTCAGATCGTGTTTTCACAAAAATATGACTCTTTCTATGTAAGATGATAACTTAGTGAGCGATCTTGTATTTCAACCTAACCTAAACAAAAAACGTTATTAACAGTGATACTTTACGATTGAACGTAAGTGGAGCTTCAAGCAGGTTACCACTTTTCGCTAATATTTGTAATGAGACTTGAGCCAGAAAGATTAGCATTGTGTCAGATACACCATCAAGTATACTATATTTCAGTACAGGTTCAAAAAATTTTTATCACGATGTAAAGCTGACAAATACAAGAAACAAGTTTTCAAGCAATGTTTTTAACGGAAATATCACTATCTTAGTCAATATTCGTTCAAGCTGTTCTGTCAGTTGCGAAAACACTTGCGCTACCTAGAACTCGACGCAGTCTATTGATTGATATCCGACAAACCTTTAATCGACGCTAATCTGCAATTCTGAGTGGTGAAAACCTGACTAAAATGTGCTTGTAGACCCATTTTGGGATGACATATTCATTTGGGTGTTTGTTCCAGCTGCAATATCATCTGTATTTAATAGAACTTAATAAAATGCATCGATTGCTATGCAAGAAGTAATGATCTTATATGAACTCATGCTAGAATGCTATTGTAAGCTAGCAGGGCTGTGTTAGGTGGAGTTTCTGAGGCTAGATATACGCGACTAGAGTGTGAATGTATGGGTGTGGATGGTGTTCTTCTTTCCTGGACACACACCTCACACCCAAACCCTATAATTTAAAAAAAAATTGTTGATAATATTAAATGAACCAGCAAAGATATAGTAAAAAACTTTTGGTAAACGATTTTCCGGACATCCTGTATGTATGGATTAGTTGATCGATGTACCACTCATTTCTACGGAGCACCAGATATTGAATTTGAAATATCCGATTGTAAAAATTGCCTTTAGCAACAGAGAGATACTTGTGTAAAAATACAATACAAAAGATTAAAAAATCACTATTGACGAAATTGACAGCAAGTTTACCTCGAATTGGGTGTCAACTCTATACATCATGGCGATTTTTAAGATGAGCAGTTAAAGAGAACCTCTATCTTCATCTATAGCACCTAATAGTCCTGGCAAAGTCAAATGATCATCTGAAAAAACGTCAGTTATACAACATATTGGACGTATCGGGCGCAGCGGGATGACGAAACAAAATCAATCCCTTTCGTGATGAAAATATTTTCGGTGGACGTTGTGTTTATTTGACAAAATGATTAAATATACATGTCAAGTTGGAAACTAGCAGACAAAAATGCTGGTATTCATTTGAAACCCAGTACATAAATTCTATTTCATTTGTAATCATGACAAGAGATTACAAGTTTTGAACAACACTACTGTTTCATGGTTTTCGGAGTCCATTATTCTTTATTAGACATATATTTCAATCATAGTTGTTCCTAGATTAATATTTTGCACTGTTCGAATGCTCTTCGTTACCATATTATTAGAACTGTATGCTCAGCCTCAACTTGTATACATTTGAAAGAAGCAAACAAGATGTGCGATTTTCTATGCGCAACTCATTATAATTTATTATTCATACTACTTTCTATTCATATTTTTTTTACAATTTCTCTATCAATTATACTTACCTGAATAAAGAATATTAATGGACTCATTCAAAGACCGATTCTCTTTTTATGTCAATAACATTAATGGTTTATTCCTCAGTATTCATTCAGCTGTACGGATAAATAACCCTGTAGAGAACAAATCAATATTATAAATCGCTTACAAACCTGTATACTAATAGTTACAAGGCCAATATTCGTTCACGATAGTTATGTCGACCAAAACCGTATTAACTATTATCGCTTTGATTTATTTGGCTGGTACATCTGCCTTGATCTGTTCTATTGGACAGAAGGCTTGTGGTAATAAATGTTATTTTCCGATTGCTCATCAATGCGTTGATGGACATATGTGCAAAATTGGACAGAAAGTATGTGGTAGTCAATGCTATTATGATGTTGGACTCCACGAATGCCTCGAAGGACATCTGTGTAAAATTGGACAGAAAATTTGCAATGGACAATGCTATTATCCTGTCGCTCAAACATGCATCAAGCGTCGAATTCTGATCTAAATGAGAGACTTTACAGAAAATAGTTTAGTAAAAATGCTGTCTGTGTGTGTTCTTAATATACTAAATGCTACTAGTTTTCCTTTATAATTCGAGATTTTTCATAAAATAACAAATAATAACCAATCAATATCGAACATAACAAACGAACGTTCATAGTTGCGATCTATGAAGCTATCAGATCAAAGAACATGAATGTATGGGATTTGAAGCAAAAGATCAAAAAGAAAATGATTTTCAAAGGTTGTGCACTGTGATGAGGAAAAAAGAGACACGACACCAAGTACTCCTTGACTGACTAACTACACTGTAATTTAGAAGATAATGTATAGAGAACAGAAAATGATATTCTTGGAATGCCCATACGAATTCGATGATGGATTTATATTTTCTTGAAAATAGGATATTCAAATAATTCCAAAACTCAAGTTTCGATCTTCTAGCCAGAAAATCCCGATTGTAATCATGTAGACATTTCTAGAAAATCAAACTCGATTTCGCGATACGAATATTTTTCAGAAACTAGAATATCTATAAAAACTTTTCATTTTCACAACAAGTTGTTCTTTTATTGTATATCTATGTTACTTTTATTCTTAGTATTGCTTATAGGTTACAAACGTATATACAATTTAGAACAACTTAAACATTACTTGAGGTATGAAACTTTAAGGGAGGGGGAATCATCTTCGCCTTTCAACGGTTTCTTCTGAACGGCTCGGCAAAAAGTTATGAAACTTTTAGGGCAGACATATTTCCATAAGTAGAGCAAAAGTTGTTATTGACTCAGAATTCCTACATGATCTCTTTAGGAACATATAGGGACCAAAAGGGCCAAAAATGAGTAGAAGTTTTCTCCCGTATAAATTAAAACTTTATCTTTCTGAGTTGCATTTTTTTCTATGACAAATATGGTCAAATCGTTGTGTATCTTATTTTTCTTCAAAGAATATCGTTTCTACACTTCACGAGAGGCAAAATACGGAAAGTACTATAAAAAAAAATGTCTTTTTGTCAATCGTGAGAATTTTCTAAAGGCTGCGAAACTCCATATGAACACTATTTTCAAGAGAATATCGGTGTGGAATATAGGCGTAACTAACTAGAACAGGGTGTGGCTGTGGCTGTGGCTGTGGCTGTGGGTGTGTGTGTAGGTCAAGATTTTGAATTTATACTAATAATCACACCTACACCTATACTCACACACTCACACCAACCCATTCCCTAAATAAAAGATGGAATATAAAAACTTCATCCTAAATAGAACTTTTCAAAATGATAGGAACCAACAGAAATAATAATTTATAAATTACCGTCTATGGTACTCAATTTCACTCATGCTAGCCATGAAAGCCAATATTATACCGACATCACGTATAACCAAACTACGCAATAAAGCATTCACTTTGTTTTGAAAATATGAAAGATTTTCATTAGGCTGGCCAAAATCCTTTAATTATGAGCACTGAAGATTAACAACTCAGAAGGAGTATAGGAACATGTGAGGATTTACAAAACTTAGGCCTGTCAGAGTGCAAACTACTTATAGACGTATAGCTAAAAATTTATAAGAACTAAAAGTATCACGTTCCAGCTGCTATGATCAGTTACAATGAACCGCATTATATAAAACTATGCCAATGCACCATACAAACAATTTTTCCCTTATTTCGGCACGCCGTACAGAAACGCGATAATAGTCAACTATAGTTTCCTCTACGCTTCGAAAAAAAGCTATAAAAGCTAAGTGTAGATTATTTATCTTCTCTACGAGCCTAGTATCATCTGATGAGACCCTACAGCAAGATTGAAAGACATCGTGGTGTCCTTGACATACCTACACTCTACACCTAACGAAAGTCTTTGTCAAAATGAAACGCATTGTGATAACTTCACTTGATAGTTTTTGTGTTTATGTAAACTTTATTAATTCTCAACGCACACCCACATGGAAAATAGTTAGAAAACATATTAGTAGCACTAAGTAGAAGTTAGAAATTGTGAAGCAATGAAAAAAAACTCAAGTCAGAAGTGGCAATATTAACAAGTCTGTAAAAAAGTTTTTAAATTGTCAGCACCTTCGTTAGCGGCGACGAAATCCAACTTTCCATCATTGTCTAAATCGCCAACGGAAATCGCAAATGGAAGAGATCCATAATCGGTAGAAAAAAACCTTACACTTGCGAAGGAGCCATTCCCATATCCAAGCAACATACCCACATTATTTGTACCCTAATTGGCAACAATAATGTCTAGCAAGGTGTCGTTGTTGAAATCACCAACTGCAACCGCATTTGGTTGAGAATTAAAACCGGTCATAAACGTTGTTTGACTTGAAAAAAAACCATTACCCCATCCAAGAAATATACCAATAGTGTCATTGCCACGATTCACGACAACAATATCAAGTATAGTATCGTTGTTGAAATCACCAACAGCTACAGACCATGGAGAAGATTTAGTTGAATATATCATTTGATTTGCGAAAGAACCATTGCCATATCTCAGAAAAATACCGACGTTGTTACTTCCTGAATTCGCCACTGCAATATCTATTTGACTGTCATTATTAAAATCCCCAATGGCGAATGACTTAATTCGAGACCCATTCCCAGTTATGAGCCTCATTTGGTTTAGAAAACCTTCATTGGGATGTCCCTGATATACACTAACACTTATCTCATTATTATTCGCGACAACGATATCCAGTTGTGTGTCATTATTAAAATCGCCAACAGCTATAGCTGAAGGACTATAGCCAGTTGAATATGTCTTTTGTCTTGCAAAAACGCCATCGCCATATCCAAGAAGTTGTCATTCCAGTTGCTGATGACGATATCCAGTCGGTTGTCGTTATTAAAATCATCAATAGCTACTGAAGTTGGTCCAGAGCCAGTTGAATATTTCGTTTGATTTGGGTGGGTGTGGGTGTGGGTGTGGGTGTGGGTGTGGGTGTGGGGTGTGGATGTGGGTGGGTGTGGTTGTGGGTGTAGGAGTGTGGGTGTGTGGGTGTGGGTGTTTTTTTGGTCTTTAATCACAGCCACACCCACACCCTTCTTTCAGTTTTCGTCATATTTTTTCGTTTAAGGTCTATAGAGAACAATTTTCACCAATAGAATTAAACGTCAATCAATAACTGCTCGACAATGTTGGCATTTCAATTGAAAACTACATAAATTAGTATTACAACTAGAAATGATTAACTATTATGGAACATGATTGTTTTGATGGAAACAAACAGGAAACTCGAAATTCGGTGCAGGAGGAGTGAAAGTGGATAAAATGCGAGTGTGAAGGGTTTGTTTGGCTCACCTACATTCCTATTCTGAATCGATCTATAACTAGAGTTTCAAAAAGTGTTGGGTATAATAATGAACAAAAATTTTGGTTGACTGTTCAAAACTAATGATTTTACTAATCAATATGGGGATATGTTACAATCATATGCAAAGAAGATTTTAGTAAGTAGGATGCCTGGGAAGAAGTGCAGTCGATTCTCAGGATAATACTTGAATACTAAAATGCTAACTGACAAATATTATTATGTTTTCTTGTTTGTAGATCAATACTGACATAGATATTGAATCTAAGTCGTCATCAATTCATTTGACACGTTACTGAAATTATCAAAAACAAATGAGCGATATGTGAATTCAATCTTTATTTGTCTTTAATAGTTTCCAACTATGTTTCTTTTCGTTCCATAAAATCTTAGCATTTCAGTATGAAAGCTGGTCTCAATTCAATGACCTTCATAAGTTTCTTTTTGCCTTTATCAGACAATCGACAGCCTTCGATCCAGAGCTCTTTAAATGATCGACTGTTCTTGATCATGTCAATCAGTGAATCGACGCTCGCATCAGTTACTGCATTGTTTTCATCGAGACACAATCCTTCTAAACTGATGTTGTGCCTCTCGATCGCTCTAGCTAATAGTCGCACACCACGATCGTCTATTTCATTATTGAATAGTCCTAGACCAACCAGTCTACTATTTTTCTTTAACATTTCAGCGAGATACTCCACACCTTTATCAGTAATTCCATTCCAGCCGAGCCCTAGTTGTTGAATATGGTTATTGTTGGTTTCCAGCGCTTTGGATAAAGCTTTCACGCCTTCGTCTGATATTTCATTATGGCTAAGATATAACTCTGCCAGCGTAGCATTACTCCGCAATGCATCAGCAAGTATTGAGGCACCCTTTGATGATATTCTATTGTATTTTAATGAGAGTACTCTGCATTGTTTCTTGATAATTCCTTCTCTGACAATAATTTCCATATCTTCATCAGTCAATTGCTGGTTGTCTAATTCTACTACCGAATAAGACTTGAAACGAGCGATGTGTTGTTCAAGTTGGACATTTTGATGAAGCGTGGATTCTGCAGAGAAGAGTTGATAAAATGAATGTGGGTAAACAAAACTGAAGTGTGGATGCGACGTTTGTAACTGATAAAGATTCATACATTGGTCCTCATAACGTTATCATCTATCAAGGAAGAGTTAGCTAGTTGTCTACCGAGAAGTTTTACTATAATTTCAATTTCTATCTGTGAGACAAGATATTCCTTTTGTGTTGCTTGGATCAAAGAGTTCCTAGTTTAAACTTAAAATTCAAAGAAAGGCAAACATTCCCGATATTCAGTAAAAAGAAGAAATTTCATTGTGGTTAAAAATAAACTGCAATTTATTATTGGGTGACCCACTATCTAAATCGATTGACTTGTATGCGGCACTACGAAGTTCGGTGTCATGCAACCTCCTTCAATGAAACTGATACTCGCACTTTCTAGATCATTCAAATGCCCAGGAGCAGATAGAGATATTCAAACCACCGATTAAAATCTAATTACAAGAACTTCACTATTTGGGTTTTAAAAAGCATAGAAACAGCTTAGAATCTTGAGAGTAACTGGTACCATTGAAAATAAGCTTCCCAGCCTCACTCTTTAGTAAGATACTTCAATGACTATCTCATAGATGAGTACTGCAAAGAAGAAAGAAGAGAAAGAATTTCTGTGGTACTACCTGTCTTCTTTTCTTTGAATATGTTGGGTACCATTTTTGAAAGCTATAAAATAGACATGATTCAATGAATATTACTAACAAAAAAAGAAAAGAAAAGAAAAAACTGACTGACCGAACTAGTTGTTTCTCTAAAAGTGTCAGTATTGATGCCGGTTGTACTTGCTAGTGCTCTTGCGCTATCTTGTAGTCTTTTTTTCCAGCTCTATTCATCTCTGCGAAATAGAGAAGAGAAAGAAAATTTGTTCTTTACTTACAGATCGTGGACTTTTTTGCGAATCTTCGACTTCAGATTCTTGCATATTATGTGATTTTAGTATAATCGTAGCAGTAGAGTTGGGGTTCTGAAGGTTTGATCTAATACCTATTTCATTGTACAGATATTATTACAGAGTGACTGGTCAATATTGAGTCTCTGAACATTTTGTGAATAACTTTTAACAGATATGATGCTAAATATCTTTGCAATTGTATATCATATTTCAGCTCTATATTCTTATATGAACATAATATTAAGATTACTTCGTTCCCGAAAATGATAAGCATTATCAAAAACTAGGATATATGAGAGTTCAACATTTCAATAGATGTAACACTAAGGACAAATTGATACAGAATATTTAGTAACCTTGTTTGCAGAAAAGAAGCTAAGATTTTTTTCTCTCAAAAATCGTTTTCCAAGGAAATTCGTCAACAAAAGCTACATATAAACGAAATTTTCCAATCTTTTCTAACCTAGAAAAATAATGCGTCTCTTACGCAATAGATTATCCTTTACTGTAATTTGTACAAAACATCTGTTTTGATTTCTCTTATAGTAGTTTACGATCAACAGAAATGGATTACTTTCGTGATAGTGTTGCTCTCTGAGAGCATTTCCTAGCTCTTGGAATTTTGGTCGATCCTCTGCATTTGTCGACCAAGTTTTAAGTATAATCGACCAATATTGCTGACTACAATTTGGCGGTTGTAGTAGATGTTGTCCAGATCGTACATGTCGAATAACTTCCTCATCGTCTGAAATATATGACCACGGTATTTCACCTCGTTTATACGCTTCCCACATTAAAACACCCATGGAATAAATGTCGGATTTCTCTGTATAAGCATGGTATGTTACATCTGATGAAAGTATTTCTGGTGCCGCATATCGAATTGGAACAATATTTATTCGTGTTTGTGCAGCAACTGGTTCCATTGAATAAAGTTGAGTATTCCGACTAATACCAAAGTCGGTAAGTTTGACATGATTATTTCTTGGATTAGATGCGTCGAAACGAAATACAAGCACATTGCGACAGGCTAAATCACCATGTATAACATTGTTATGAGTCAAATACGCCATAGCATCAATTATCTGTAAAAATATTTCGATAAATACCTCTTCGTAGATGACCGTACTACAATCTTGTAATTTGTGGAACAAATTCCCTTCAGGTGCATATTCTTGTAGTAACATCACTGAATTATCATTACGATTATTCTCAGTATCATATACCAAACCAAATGTTCGAACAATATACGGATGACGACTTAAATCTACATAGAATGACGCTTCTTTTCTTGCACGAGTACCCTCAATTTTTAAAAGAATTATTTCTGGTCGACCCCTGTTTGTGGGCAACCATTGAGCACGATATATTGATTTTCCAAATGTTTGAATAAATGGTTGACTTTCTCGTTTTTTCACATCGATACCAAGTGTAAATTGATAGTTTTTATTACGAGTGGATTGTTCAAAGGAATCGATCAGTTGTCTCACAAGAATATTTGGATATAAGTATTCAAGAGATAAAGATTGTCGGGTTATTGGACTTGTTCCATGTTGTCGAATCCATTCTTCGATAGCTTGTCTCTCGTAGGTATGACCGTCTTGTGCTAATACTGGATCCGTAAATAGTTCAAAAGTTATTGGACAAAATAAAGATTCTTCAGGTGTTGCCATAGATAAGAAAATCGATCTATGAATAATTGATTCATTATTAACTATAACTCAAAAGATTTTATAATGATCACCAACGACCTAGTGATCAAAAAAAGTGAGCTCCAAACTGCGTAAACTCCAACTTTGAAGCTCACCTACGCCTTCATGTTTTACTCATTGACCTCAGTTAAGGCCATAGAGTTCACTGCAAATAGCAGCATCCCATCAATCCAAACCATACCCAATTAACCCTCGGTACATCTGAATTACTTAATTAATTAGCACTCACCTTGATTACTACTCACCTTAATCAGTACTCACCTTAGTTAGTACGCACCTTAATTAGTACTCATCTCCAGGGTCCTCAAGGTCTACTATAAGGGGGGGGGGGTACCCTTGGGTTCTCAAGGTCTACGATAGGGGGGTACCCTTGGGGCCTCAAGGTGTACTACAGGGGGATACCCTGGGTTCCTCAAGGCCTACTATTCAGGGTACCCATAGATCCTCCAGTTCCACTGTTTAGGGATACCCTTGAGTCCTGAAGTCCTACTGTAAGGGGCAACGTGAGGTCCTCAAGTCCTACTATAGGGGCGCCCTTCGGTCCTAGAGTCCTGCTTGTTAAGGAGTATCCATCTGCCCTCAAGTTATATTATAGGAGTACCCTTAGGTCATTTAGTCCTACTATTGGCGGGTAGCGGCGCCTCCTCAACTCCTATTATTTGGGGGTGAATTTCGAGCTCAAGCATTATATTCAGGGGTATCCTTCAGTCCTCAACAATCACTGGCACTGTGAAATCAAAGCACACATCCTCCGGAACCTACATAATGACCAAATAGACTACTCCGCATCCGCGCTCTATTTCTTAGGGGCACACTGCTGGGATCCCTAAACGAACACATCGCATATGATAGACCGCCCTGCAAATTGTAACATCCGCTCAAACATCACTTGTTATTTTCACCAAAACATACACGAAAAACTCTTCCTGAGATCTTCTTCATCAGATTTTCGACCAATAAGATTTCACAGGGCCATTTCTTTCTTATTGTTCAGACAACCACTAGTCATGTTGGGGCCGATCCTAGGGTTATCGAGGATTCTCTATCGAATGACGGGTATATATATGGGCCTTGCTAGCTTCTATCACTGAGAAATAGAAACTCCCAATCTCATTGGTTCCTTGCTGGACAAGCAGATTTCTGATTGCTTCTTCGGTATTATCTCGGAAATTAATGTTATAGCAGGATCCAAGAACGCTATGGTACCCCATAGGATAGCTGATGGCGACTTATGGGTACTCCTATAGGATAGCCCATGGTGACTTATGGGTACCCTCCTAGGATAACCCATGAGTACTTGTGGGTACCCCCATCGGATAGCGCATGGCGATTTAGGGTACCGCCCTAGGATAGCTCATGAGGACGTATGGGTACTCCCCTAGGATACCCCATGGTGACTTATCGGTACCCCCTAGGAGAGCCCGTGACGATTTATGGGTAGCCCTATAGGATACACTGTAAAAAATAGGCGTAGAATAATAAACCCTTCAAAAGGGTTTATTAGCCTTATAAACGCTTTCATATACCCTGTTAGTGTCATAAACCCTTTCATATACCCTTTTCCTTCATAAACCCTAGGAAGGGTATATTATTC